>VZSV01000126.1:1144220-1167985 GCA_013398735.1 Nothocercus julius | reverse complement strand
TTCTGGAATAAATCTTTCGTATGAGTTGCTCTCCTAGCATAACAGCATCAGCTTTGCTGTGCTGGCATAACCGATAAAGCCCCATGTGCCGAATAGCTGTCAGGCTCCTTGAGCTGCGCAGAGGCAGAGAGGTAACCTTAATTTTTTTTCCTAACACAAATCCCTCGGATGCTTTTTAGCTCCCTAAAAAAAGCCTTCAACTCCCCCTATAGGACTGGTTCTCTTCCTGTGGCTCCCCCCATGCCGAGCTGTGTCTAGCCGGAGTCGCTGTCAGTCATCTGGCTGCTTCCAGACATTCCCCCCCGCTGGCATGCGCAGCTCCCGGCTGCATCCGGAGCCGGCAGCTGGGAGACAGGTAGCACTGGGAATGCATCTGAGAGAGGAACAGACATTTTCAGCACAAGCGAAGCTCCTACCCACTAATGCAAAGTACTATTTCCTTAGCATAAAGGAAAATAACATTTTTTTTTCCTACAGCCAATTTTTATCGTTTTATAAACACAGAGGAATTATAAAATTTCTAGTAGCTTTATAAGAAGAATAACCACAAAATAAGCCAATGTATGTGATGAAACATACAGACATGTTTTAACATTTCGCTCAGCCATGAATACTCCCATCTTGCTATGATAAAGGAGCAGCACGATAGCAGAATTCTAGTAACATAAAAACACTGCACAGCAAAGGTGGGGATTGTAGCAAAATAGCTGTGAATCTTTCCCAGCTTGTGGGTAGAATCCTGGGCCGAAGGAGCTGGGCTGTTTTTCAGCAGCAGGGAGCAGCCACAACTGCTATTGATTTCATGCTTGGCTCATTTAAAATGCAAGCCTTATTTAGATACTTAATATAGATTTAGGTGCCTGATTGTAAACACCTGATTAAAAATATTGGCCTTGCTTTACAAATAAAGGTCAAAGGAAACTGTGCACTGGAAAGCAAGAGGAGAGAAACTCAGGCAAAAAGAGAAAAGGAGTTGCAAGGATTTGCAGAAGCACAGAAGAAAGGAAGAGTTTTGATACTGCCTAATACTTTTATTATTAGTTAATTCCCATTTTTAATATAGCTTTTATCTTTCTCTCCTCTTCCTCTTGTTTTCATTGTCCTTTCCTATTTGTGTCTATTCAGGAAATACAGTAAAAAAATCCTGAGAGATGGCCTGTTCACATGAAATTTTCATCCAAATTTTAGTAGCTACTAAAGGCTTAACTTTTAATTGGTTAAGGAAGAAACTTATGAACAGCTACCCTAAGCTGTACCCTAAGCTGTTTTCAGATGTTTGCCTCTGATAATGATGCCCTGCTGCGATGCTTTCTATTTTTTAGCCATCCAGTGTGAAAACAGTAAAATAGTCACCAGCAACCACCAGAGAAACAAATGCTTTTAGTTATTTATTATTCACCTGGATGACTTCTAAAGATGCAAGTGTAAATGCTGTCTGTGCTGTGGTTATTTCAGCTTCCTTTGAATTCCGTCCATCCATCCAGTCATCCCTGCCAAGTCAGTCTCCTTCACCCATACCAACCAGGAAGTGTTTCCACATTGAATGTAACACGTTAGCTTAATAAAAATGCTGGCAGTAAGACCAAGGAATGGTGAGATTGTATTAATCTGAAAAATAATGACCTAAGGGGAGCTTTGTTCCTCCTTCTCATGGATCTCTGTTAGAAACAGACGAATAACTATAAAAAGGAGCCAACAGAATAAAAACTGTGGGAAGTACTGTGTGGAAGTGCATAATGGATATTTTAAAACTTTTGGGGGGAGATACTAACTTACCGAGCTTTTCCATGTCATTTGTTTCTTAATTTTTGTATTGTTTCTTCCCTTGGTATCACCGAAGATCTCTAAAAACAAATAGTAAAGCAATCCCCCACTGCAACCTTATAGGCCAAATGATGTATGATTAAAATTTATGAAGTGATTTGAGCTACACTGAAAATGAAGCTCGGATATACTCGAGTACTCAGTTCCAGACATAAGGACATTTTGGGGATGATTTATCTTTCCTGCACTAGGGATGGTCGACTGTAAGCAAAGAGCATATGCAGAGTCACCTGGCTCTAGGACGAGTGGAGGCCCCGGTCCCTGTGCTGGTAGATAGTCAGGTTCATGGGGGTTGTGGGCTGCAGGAAAACCTCTGAGCTAGTCTGAAAGAGTTTGTTGGCTGGGGGCAATGGTGTGTAAACATTATGGTATTTGTATGGCAAATAGAAATGGTTTCTCTGGTTTTGCTAAAATTGACACTTTCTCCTGAATTTGATTAAATGGCATTTTCTAACAGTATGTCAGCTATTTGCACTGAAGAATTCTTGCAATCAAATCAGCACTTTAATTATTGTCCAATAAAATTTTAGAAAGAAAAGCATGTTTTCTGTTATTGATTTAGTAAATTAATGTATACGTTAGACCTACATAGGAGGCAGAGACTGCCCTCTCAAGCCCATCACAGTGAGCAAACCAGAATATAGATACCCTTCTGTCCTGACTTTGTGTTTAGCTGGCATTTTCTCTTCTGTCTCCCAGCACCATATCTTGTCACAGATATAAGTAGTCCCAAAACGGAAAGCTCTTTGCCATCTAAACAAACCAGGCCCTCAATAAAACACTGGTAATGAAAGCAATACATGCAGAAGCTAAATGCAGATCTGCTAGGATGTGGTTTATTTACATGAAGGTAAATTTTAATCCAGTGACCAGTTCCCTAAGAACTCTGTCACAGCCTCTAGCTTCTTCCCTTTGGAAATGGTTTCACTGGAAAACTAGGTTACATTTAAAAAAAAAAAAAAAAAAAAAAAACTTTTTAATTAACAGATTTTGGAAGTCAGTGTCAACAAGAACAAGTTGAGTTAACTATCAAGATGAGAACTGATTGTAATTAACCCCATAGTTTCAGTAGTGTAATGTTATATATGTCATCTATACTGATTATCCAAGCATGCTTAAATCCATGCTAGCTAAAATGAAGACTGAGGAACCTGTTTTAACGTGATTTACTGTCGCAGAAGCTGAGGAATGGGAAACCTGCTGTGGCCTCCCACATGTTCAGAGGACAATCTGTGACTGCACGAAGCAGATCTGACCTAAGACTTAAGGGCAAATATGATACCTTGTCACTGCATGTCATCAAGCGTCGTACCTCAGGAGACAGCTCTGAGGTGAGTCAGAGGGAAAACCACTTCAAAGTGTAATTAACTGTTCTTCTACTTCCTATGAGAAAGCATTCAAAAGATCTCTGGATTCTAAACGGCATCCCAACTGTGCTTGCAATGGCAGCACAAAACCAATGCCAGGAATGCTGAGACTTCATTTTCTAGAAAGGTTCTTGTTTTCTGAAACTGGTTTTGTGTTTCCAAGCCACTGGTTTGTGACAACCCTTCTGCTCAATATGCTGGAGTGATTACAAGATTTAAGCAATGCAGGGAGTGCCTTAGAGAGGCTGCTGAGATACCCAGGGTGACGAGATAGTTCCTTGTCATGGTGTGCTTTTGTGTGATACTCCCTGTGGGTATGATTTGTCCATCAAAAGTTTTATGGCTTCCACAGACCACAATCCTTGGCTGTGAACATTAGGCTAAAAAGGCTACAGATGAAGAAAAGAAAAAAACAAATAGAAAAAATACTGCATAAAAGAGGTGTTCACTAATAAAGAACGTGGAATGTTCAAGAATTTAAAGGTGTTTTTGTAAATGGCCTCTTTTAACAAAGCAACACCAGGCTAAGTACTGTAGGCTCATGTTCAGAGTAAGTCAGCTAAGATTAAGTTCTGACTCCTTGTAAATGCTTTATGGATTTCAACTTGATAAACACACAATACATATTAATATTCTGAAGCAAAAATAAATCATGCTGTGCTGTCTTGGCCTTCCCTCCTCCCCAGCAGCCCCTACCAGTGCTGTTCTTTGCAGCGTCCTCTCCAACTCGCATAATGGAGTTTCTGCAAGATACAGGCTATGGGAAAACAGTGGAAGGGACAACAGAGAGGAAAGCACAGCCAAAAGCGAGGATGATTCTTGCAAATATAGCTGCTGATAAAAGGCAAGAAAAAGTATTTGAATTAACTGATGATAAAATGTCCCAAATCAGGACAATGTAAAATTTTTGGTAAAAAGGGAACTGGCCAAATGATTCATTATGTCATAGAAAACTGTGAAAATATCAGTGGAATCACAGAAGCAAATGTGGTATTGCTCTCCAGGGAAATCAAAAGAGACACTGACAACTGTCATATTGCAAAGCTAGTTTCCAAGAAAAGGACTGATTTCACTGATTAGAAAAATAATTCAAAACTATAAACTACCGGAAGGAAAGGTTTTGAAGAACAATTCATGCCAGAAAATCTTTGTTCCCATACTCTCTAACTACACACACCTAACCCTGCACTTGCCCATTTGAGACTATTCTGACATTGGTAAGTAAGTAATAATAATACTTATTTTTCCCCCAGACTTGTTCCTAGAGGTGTTTCCTGCAGGATCCTTCTGTCCAAGACCTTAGCTCCAAAGAAGCTCCAACACAGCTTCTAGCCTGACTGAAGCAAACTGCATCCCCTTACGCTATCGTTCAGGAATAATAATAATATTGTCCTTTCACTGAGAATTGAAGCTCCCGGTAACGGAATAATTCAGTGATTCAAGTTCCTATGGTCAGTTGCTTCACTGGAATAAACTGCTCTATTAAGGGCGATGAAGCTGTTGCTGTTTGCACCAGCTGAGCTCTTTCCTCTATGTCTGGCAAATGTGGCCTCTGGCTGCAGCTTTTCAACAGAACTGCCAGATCAGTAACAGAAAAGTACTTATAAATATATACTCTGTGTACTGAAGATATTTTATTACATATACTTCTTGTATTACTGTATTATACAGGAAGGCACAGGAGTGAGGGCACTTGGAACTTATTTTTTGCTAAGTATTGTATCAACTCAGAATTTAAGAACTTTTATTACAATGCAAGAGAAAAGGGCTAGATAGTGGAAATCCAGAAAGGAATGAGACAGTGTTAGTGATATTGCTGTTTTAATTCCTGTAATCTGGATTCAGAACACCTTGGATAGAAGCAGCATCACCTCAAAGACTAATTATGCAAAAGGTGTTCTCTAAATAAAAGATAACAATAGATAGGAATATATGAAGATTTTTACCACAGAGATGTATTGATTTAGTGTCACTAATGATAATTTAACAATGAATGTATAGCTATTCGGAAACAAAATTATAACTTTCTTATTAAAAAAAAAAAAAAAACAGTTTTCAAAAGTAGTAGGAAAAGGAAAGAAAACCAGAGACACAAAGAAGTGGCTCTGAAGTCTGAGGATGATCCTTTAAATTCAGACTTAAAGAACTCCACTGACTTACTCCATTGACTCCAAGGAATATTATTGAGAGGTGACTTAATTTCAGTGGTTGCTTACTACCCACATATAAAAATAGCAGATAACAGTGGGTATTTTTAACGAGCAGAGATTATCATGACAAGAACCAAAGGCTGAGCATTTAGCAAGGGAAGTCCAAAAAAAAAAAAAAAAGGAAAAAAAACAGTTGTGAAAGGAAGGTGATTAAGTGTCACAAAGGCGCTGCAGCGAAGGGTGAATTCTCCATCTTCTCATGTCTCAAATCAATACAGGCTTTAAAAGAAATATATCTGAACATAGGTGCAGCCTTGTGGACTTCAAATAGGGATAGCTGAGTAAAATATAATGCCCTGTTCAGGAAGAGGAGGTCAGACTAAATGACCCAATGGTCTCTTTTGGCCTTGAGATGTATGAAAATCAGATCTACAAGGGAACTGTCAGTACTGTGAATTCCTTAGACTGGTCCAATTATAACCAGAAGATTATTTTGCAGGAGCACTATTCATAATGAGTCGAATTTGTAATACCAGAACCTAAATTTGCAGATTTTACTAAAAGGAGGTAACTTACTAGAGAAATGTGAGATCCAGCGAAAATATATATATATAAAATAAAGAGCTCAGCTCAGTAAATCAAAATCAAGCAGATGAGAAAAGTCCAAGTATCTTCATGGAAGTTAATACAAAAAATAAATATATATATTTTGAAAATTAAAAACCTATAGCTTATGCTAAAATGTTATTTTTGTCATTTACCACAGTAAGGTACATTAACATATATCACAAAGATAAGCTGTGAAAAGAGGCAAGTATATATGAAAATACAGCTATTACTCTCCAAGCGGATGTCTTCCTCAAGCTAACCCACTGTAGCTGGAAATGGTAACACTGAATGAAAGATAAGGAGTTGTTCAAATATGGATGAGATAAAGAAGTAGAAATGATACAACAGGGGTTAACAAAAGAAGCCAATTATTGCCAAAATATTTATTATTATTCATTTATTTGTTTCCTGTCATTTTTGACATTACATGTTCACATGCCTATAATCTCAGTTAGAGATATGAGTGGTTACTGAACCACTGAACAGTGGCTGTGCTCATCTAAATGGGGGAAAGAAATAAGTTTTATTCGTGTCCTTCCCCCAGAAGGTGTTTCAGCTTTTTATATATATGTTTTAAGAAACTTATACTTCATTGTACCCTCCCCAAATTTCCGAACCAATCCTCATATTTCTTCTAGGTGAGATTCCCCCTGAAATGTATCATGACACTTTGTATCATGGGGCTGACTACATGTACTTAGTTTAGCCGTAGGGGTTAATCACTGAAACAAAACCTGTGATTGCAAGTGCAGATATGAAAGACCCATTTTGTTTAGATAATTCTCCTAATCTAAAATTTTCCTGATTTTTTAAAATTCTAAGAATTTACAAAACAAAATTAATGAACAACACTTTTTTTTTTTTTTTTTCTCCTGAAATAAGTACCTTCCCCTTTTAGTTTCCTATATTCTGGTGAAGGTGGTTGGGAGCTTTAGGACCATTTCTTCCTCGCAGCGCACGGAGGGAGGGCGAACTCCAGGCGCTACTGAACGGACGGGCCAGTCTCGCACTCCCAACGCAGGGCTGAGGGGTCACTCACAGAGCATCTGATCCAGGCGCCAGAACAAAGCACCGTCAGAGGTAAGATTAGGAAATGCTGCTCATTTTTAGTCCATTCTAACTAAAATTCAGTCTCCCAGTATGATTTTATACATATATTTCTATATTAAATTGAATACACTTTCTTGTATGTGTGCATACACACAGGCACAGATACACAGATACATCCTTTTCTCCCAAACATGGGATATAATATTGAAAACATTACTGAGATATAGGATTTAGAATCTTTTTGTCCCAGAATACCAATATTCTTTTCTTTGGGCTGTTTGATGATAGCATTATGGTTCCTAGATCCCATACTCAAACAACTCTGATTTCACAGAAACTACAGCAGAAGCTAAAGTTTCATGTCACCAGTGCAGGGTAACAACACATGTGACAGAATATCGTTCTCAGCAAGGCATCTGAAACACATCTCAGGAAGGCTACTTTTAACTACAGACAGTTTTCCCTAAACATCCTCTCTGCATTTGACTTTTACGTATTCTCCATCTACAACTAACTCACTTCCAAAACTGCAAATATTTCAGTGACTGGAAAAGCCACTCTCAGTGCGAGAGAAACACTCCTTGCAGACATTTGGAGGTTTGTTTGCTGTATTGCAGAAGGTGGGAATGAAAAGCAACAGCTCTTTATGTCTCCCTTCTCACGGTGGAGCACAGAGCCTCTTGCTGCTACAGCGATTCAAGTTGCTTATTTTAGCTCCCGTATTTCGTATCTTGACTGAGTGGTTGCATTAACTATTGCCTTTTATGGATTGCTTAACACATTTCTGCACATGGTGTGGTGCATGGAGAAGGTATCTGCCATAATCTGTAGCAGTCCTTTATTTCTGAACAACTGCAAACAGCCTTGCACCGATTATAACTAAACCATACATAGAAACACAATGTTGTGCCTTTACACGAGAATTCATACGTAGTGGTCAACTTGTTCATGAACAAGGTGACTATCCAGTGGAACTGGTGCTAAAATTATAAATGGAACATTTAGAAACCAACATCCTACGCAAATATTTTTATACTTGAGAACAATTTTGACTCCCTGGAATAGCATGCTATTTCTTGAGGAAAGGCTACAGGGATAGCACAATCTGTTATTTCCAATTTCACCTCAGAATGAGGACTAGAATAGGGAATCTGGGGGAAATCACATTTTCCCCATGCTAGGAGGGCATCTGAGACCTGGAATGGAAGCTTTCTATTAAGACCTGAGAACGGAGGGAGGAAGGGAGGAAGTTTTGCAGATCCAAATAATGTTTTATTTTTCCAAATCTATGGTTCCAGTCTGGCACAAAAGAGAAGATGTGAACCTGAATATGATTAGGGATTTGGATATTGCCTAGTAGTTACAAAAATATCAACCCTGATGATATTCCTACACAGGACATAACCAGCTACCAAGCACCAAGTTTTCAACAGCACTTGTGGAAAGTAAATTTTATCTTTTTGATGAAGAAAATTTGATTCATAGCTACACAGATAGTGTTAGTGAAAACTTCCCCCGCTGTGACACTTTATTCCTTGTAGCTGTCCATAATTTTAAATGCAATTTTTCTGTTCTTGATATAATGACCAAAGGATACAGCTAAAAGAATTTTAAGAGGAAATTCTAGACCAAAAGATCATACATCTGGCAGTAGTGCAATATCACAGCTTCAAGAAGCAGGTGATGGAAAGCTAAGGTAGAGGGTTTCTTTTTTATCTTATGTCATTAATTTCTGACCCACACTTTTATATAACACATTTAGTTTAAGTTTTGCCTTTATAGTCTTCTGATTCTAAATTTAAATTTCATTGACATCTGCAGAGCAAGCCAATTCTAGAAAAAAAAAAAAAAAAGCAAAGTTATGCAAGAAAATCTAGTGTACATTGCCGTTAATGACTCATACAAATAGACACTCTACTTTCAGGTCACAAAGACCCCCTAAGAAAATGAAAATAGATGAGAATGTGCTTAATGCCATGAGTCATCTAGGCAGCTTGGTTAAGCAGCCTGAACACTCTATCAGGTCAAGATTTTTAGTGGTTTGGTTGTATTGCAAGAGATTATCCTTCATCCAAATATGAATTTATTTTTATTTATTTTTTATTATTACTATCAATGAGATCCTCCCAAGCTCCACTTCCATTGTATGTTATGCAAAAGTTATGCAAATTCTTGGCAGATACTTGACTCTGCTTCCCAACAACTGCTTTTGCTCCTCAAATTTGAAGATGGTCTTTTAAAATAAAATACTATTTAGTATTAGTGAAACTGTTTACACCATTTCTACAGAAGAACATTAGATTTAGGAACAAAAGTTGAAAGAGGAGATGGGTGACGTCTCTGAGTGTACTTGAAGCAGTAAAGTAGGTTTGTTTATGTTGCATATGTGGGCATAACCAGACGGAGTAAGAGCTACTAAGTATCATGATGTTGATTCCCCAAGCACTTGTTGTATTTGTATTCCACTTAGGACCTATAAAAAGGGCAACACTTATCAACCAACGTGTAGATAGAGTCTTGCAGATTTTTGTCCTGATATACTTACTTGTAAACAGGTATTATGCAAATTGGGGATTTCCATAGCTGTGAAACATATGTACAGTTATGGCCCAACAGCTGTGGTGTTATCCATGCACTCAGATTACTGAAGTGCAGTTCCTTCTCAGGGTAAACTTATTTATTGCTGTGAGGATTTTTCTTTTTTCAGTGTGTCCTTTCATTCTTTCTTTATTCTGCAGTAAAACCCAGGATCTAAATTTAGCTGCCTATAATAACAGGAGAGGCAGAGAGAGTCAGAATCAAACCCAACTATTACTGGAATGTTAAAGCCATCATCCACAACACAAACTCACTTGAAATCACACAGGCAGCGATCAGCTTGAGCTCAACACTTAAACATGCTTCCGTCTGATTGGCAGTTGACTAAATTACAGGATGTACATGACTTCAGACTTGGAAAATCCAGCATAACAGGAGGCATTCCCTCTCCCCACTTGCCTTTCCCTGCTCCAGTTTTTCAACTTGCTTTAATTCTGTAGCACTATTGTGTCCTGCTCTCGGCGTGCAGAGCTGTGACACTGACCTAACCAACGTTATTCTGCTTCAGGTTCCAGAAAGAGGGAGATGTAAATACCCTATGCTGTGTTACACAGCAATGCCAGCTTTTGTATCATCTTAATAAGGTGAAAACCTTTGCTGTCTTCTTGGCTGATTTGCCACAAAAGCAGTTAGTCACACTGCACTACTACGAGAACTGCACAAAGCTTTGTACGCCCAACGCTCACCTTCCAAACTGGGCCCACAACCACAAATTGTTTAATCAAGGTCATTGTTATTGTATCAATTATCATTATTGTATTAAATACTATTACATTAGTGTCACAGTCATAGCTAAATACAGCTTCCTAAACAGCACTACAAAAACTGGAGGCACATACTAATATAACTGTAAAAATGCTGTGCTGGACTTATAGCGTTAGGCAAAATGCTTTCACCAAATTGTGAGGTTATGTGCACAATATTATTCTGTTATTTGCTTAGCTATCCATCCATTTTTGTTTCACTCTATCTTGCAAGTTTAGTTGCTCTAAAAGCCGTTTGTACTGTGATGGAAGGGAATCCCAGCCTTGGGCCTGGGCATCGTTACACTGGGTACCACACAAGTATGGCACAAAAAAGCTGCAAAATCAAATACAGACAACAAGGATAGAGTTAACAAGACGGTTTGGGTTAATAAAATAGAGTTTATCTCAGCACATCTGCTTTCTAAAAGCTACCAAGATGTTTTTGATAGGGATCATAGGAAAAGAAAGATTCCTGTAGGCTGACAAATTTGAAATTTGGCTGCTTATTTGAAAGTGAAACAGGGAGACTTTAAATGACTACATTGTCCCCTGACTGAAGACAGGAACCAAGACCAGAGTATCATGTACAGTTTAACACCAGCTAACTTAGTACTTTAGAGATTTTCTCCAGAAGGAAAATACTCTTCAAACCCACATTTGGGTAACAGAACCCAAAATGGGACCAACAGCATTCCACTGTGTCTTCCAGAGCACACAGTTCCTGGATATCTGAGAAAAATGAGGAAGCAAAAGATCAGTAGCTCCTGTATTCTTTACTAGACTTATTCATCCCAGAAATAAGCTTAAGAGGACCTGTGTAATGAAGATGTTTCTGAATGATGGATTATTTTCAATAGCTAATGAAGATGCAAGATATTAACAAAAACACCATACCTCCTCTAAAACTGATTAATGTATGACCTCTGAATACAATTGTTTTGATATATTATATATATAGTTATCTTGTCAATGCAATTATAACTGAAAAGTATTATTGCAGAATATCTTTGACAATAAATAACATGAGAACTAAAAGTAACTGTTATCTTAGCCACTCTGCAATGCTAAAAATACTCCTCTTTATTGATTTCATGGAGCTTCCACAAAGAGTCTTCACATGAAATTGTTTTATTTTGATTGAAGTTCTAAAGGCAAAAAGTTGCGTTCACAGAATTTCACATGTTGACTTGCTTCCACAACATAACATTTCAGTTCTCTACTGAAATTTAATGCATCTTTCATATATTATTTACATTGGGGTATTTGTTATGTCTATTTAGATTGGTTTTAGATAGATAGCTGTGTGTAAAAGCTCATCTCCACAAGCTCAGAGGACCACAGAGGCACAAACTCAGGTGGGAATCCAAATTTCCTCATCCATCCAGGTGGTTGGCCCTGTCTGTGTTTCTGTGAGTGCTAGGACTGTCTGTCTGCGTCGGTCTGTGTGGCCAGCCATGTATGTATATGTATATACATGTTGTATATGTGATTTTGTGTGGGTGCCTACTGGGAATATGTGCTCAGCCTTGCTGCTGGATGGACCTAGGAGCATGGAGCAACAACAGCCTCATCCCATCAGCTACGGGGTTCAGCCTCTCTTCAGCTTCCTCTCCATACATACCAAGAAATCAGGCACATCTCAGGACTGCAGAGAGGCGCTTCATGACACGCTGCATGGTATGTGGAGAAGGGAAGAATTTAACATGTGTTATTTGAATGTTTAAACTTTCCTGTGTAATCTCATTCTATTTCACTGCAAGCTTCTCTAGAAATATGTTGTTTTTTACAGTAAATATTATCCCTTTTGCTTGGTCATTATTTAATAGAGATGTTTGATTTGTTCTGTTTTCTCTGGGGAGATGAAAATGTGATCTGTAATAAGTCATTCTACTTGATTAATACACTTACAGTAGACACAAAAATGTTAATACATATGTATCTGTTTCGTAAGAGGGAGATTTGAAGTCTATGCATATGAAATAGTGACTTTTTCCTAAGTGAAAGCATGAGAAACCAATTGAAATATAGGGTCTTTGGAATGAAACTCTGTCCTACTCTTTCGCTTTTCTATAGATACCATCACACAAACTTTCCTCCCCTTCCTACAGCGGAGTATGGCAAACACACAGTTTTCTGAAGCTCTTGCCAGCAAAAAGGAGTTTCGAAAAAGGGCCATTTGTGAATTGCACAAGCAAGAAGTTTCACATTAATTTTTTTATTATTATTTCTACATGACGTGATGTATAAAGTTTCCATTGCTCATAGAGCTGTCTAGAAATGAAAGCTGCAAAAAAGAGAGCTGAGATAGTTTACTTGGTGGGGAGGAAAGAGTAAGACAGTAGGATAACAGTTTACAGAGCTGTAACTAAAACTATAGAAAGAGGAAATAAGCAGAGGAAGTGCTTTTCCCAAGACAATTCAAAGGTGAGTGCCAGAGCCACAAGAGAAATTCAAAAGTCATTTGTAGTGTCTAATAGTCTTTCTCACAGAATATGTTGCTTTCTAATAATAATCTACTGCTTCCCATCTTAAAAAAAATGAAAACACTACCTGCATTTGGCTGATGTGACCACCATCCATTCCTCTGTGATCAGAAATTACATCAGTGAAGGGCAGAATGACTAGAGCAGTAAACTCAAGTGTTACTGAGTGAAAAGATCACTGATATAAAAACCATAAGCACAAAAAAAACGGCCAGTCACTCCTTTAGCTAAAAACTGTGTAGCTAAAACTGTCACTTCCCCATTTTTGAGTGCTTTGGTCTTGTACATCCTGACTAGACCTGATAACCCTGACTTTATGTTACAAGATACAGTTACTCCTCTGCTTCCTTTCCCTCTGCATCTTAATATTCATTAATATGGTTCATTTTACAAGAGCTGCCTATGCTTCACTGAATATAAGGGTTCAGAAAAGTGAAGTCAAGGTTTCTTTATTTGATACCTGTTAATCTTTGCAGCTGGAAATCTAAAGGAAAAACAAAATAAAATGACAACCGAAAGACAGGAATTAAGGTTAGAAAGATTCTTACTAATTCTTACAGAGCCCTTTCCTATTCCTTTCACACATTCCTTTTGCAACTGCTATTTTGTGAGTGCAGTCTGCTGTGTGTAAGTATAATTTGTCTCTATGGTCTGTGATAAAAATTTGATAGGTCTTTTCACATACTCAAAAACATAGCCTGAGCCAAGGACATGTTAAATATTTAAGCCAAAGAGTTATATGTGAGCACAGCTGCATATTTAAATAATTCTGGCTATATGTATGTTACCTGAATTTGATATCTGTCTTGCATTATGAGTAGGGAAACTCTGATAAGTGTCCAGTCATATAAATATTCAAAGACAGACAAAGTGGCATGACTAACAACAATTTGTTTAGACCCTTTATTAAGGCATCTTACAGACACAGCAATTCATCAGACCAGACAAAATCACACTTACAACTTGAATTAGCTAATGTAGTGATAATATACTATCACTAGGAGAATAAAAGTAGCAATTGTTGCCTATAAAACAATGTAAGTGTATTTGAAGTTTTACAGACTACTCCTATTAATATTACATTATTCACAACAATTTATAAAAATAATTTGAAATGTATCTTAACTTAGTTATAATCTAAGGGCCAGATTCTCACTGGACCCCATTGGATTATCATTGCATGCATGCAAAAGCAGAAGAGAAGACGACCCTAAATGTTCCCTACAACATCCAGAAAGGCAACAGTTATGTGAAGTCAAAGACACCAGTAACATTATCCACATAATGTAAAATACATGACCTATGGAATGGAACTCTCCTTCCCTGTTTCTTTCAATCAGTGTATTACAAGACAGTGAATGATGCAAGAAGACCTCTAAGTCCAAGCTACACTCTGTGAGCACCCTTACAGGATTTGGATTCGTTCAGCCAATATTACAGTAGGTGCTTAATGTTGTTGTAGCCCATCTGTCCCATCAGCAGTCCAATTCTGTTTTAAAACTTCTATCTGAAGTTTGATATAACTCAGCGAGAAGTGATGATGGGGGACTGAAAAGGCCAGCACAGGCACTTTGTTAGTGATTTTTTTTTCCAAGTCTGAATAAATAAAGAACTATTACAAACAAAAAACCTGCACTTCTGCTTAAACTCCAATTTAATGATCCACAGTCAAAGATTCTTGCTTCTTAAAATAGCAAGGTAACTAAATCCAACATGAAAATGGAAATTAAATAGGTGAAATCACTGAAGTCTGGATAAATGGGTAACATGTGACTAGAAAGATATGAATCCTCTGAGGTAAATCATAAAACAGGAATGTCTAAAACTCCTGACTGCTGGAAGTATTCACAAATGAAGGGATTAACCAGGGAAAGGGGAAGTCAGAACTAAATTGAAATCTGTGACCTGACATCAGGATGGGCGGTGAGCTAAATTAGAGCTAAATTGATCTTGTGCCCACTGAAAAAAAAAAAAAAAAAAAAAAAAAAAGATTGTCACGAACTTCACAAAGCTTTGAATCAGGCCTTCTTACAGGAAATCCAAATCTAAGATACTCTTTGTGAAATACACAGCTTCCAGTGGATTCCTCTGAAGAGTGCTGAGGGGCTGGGGACTCGCAAAATTTCCTAGGGAGAAAAGCACCATTTGAGTGATGCACAGTAGGGTGCTGGGGGTTGTAGCATAGGATACAGTATCAGCTCAGCTCACATGACAGAGAGGCCGCACGCACTGCGGCTCATGGGTGATGCAGGACAGAAAATAACAGGCTGGAGCAAGGTGCGGGTTTCATGAAGGTTTCTTTATATCAGGGTCCCATTAAGAAATACATCCTTAGAACCAGAGTGCCGTGAGGTCCATGACCTCTCTTACAACACCCAACCCAACACGCAAGGGACGCACAAACTACAGCACACACTGAGCAGCTACTACTGACACATCGCACCAGAGACACCAAAAACGCCATTAAGAATTACCAGCCAGATTTCCAAGAACTCCTTAGGCATCTGTTATACGCCTCTCTGGCCTGATTTAGAATTTCCTGCCATGTTTCAAAATTTTGGCAGACCAGACCCCTCCTTCATGGACAGCGGCAGCTTCCACCATGCAGCGAGCAGCGGCTGGAAGCAGAATCTCACTCCAGGAGAAGGAAGTGGGGCTGCTCAGAGCCCCTTGCAGAGCCTGCGGTCACTGCAGTGCCAAAGGCAAGTTTGGTATTTAAGCGAGAATGAACACACGGTTAATGAGCAGCCCTGTCGGGCTGGAGCACCAACCACCCCTCAGCCACTGTCATGGCCGCCGCGCTCCAGAACGTTCTCAGCCTCCTGCCGGGCCTGCAGGGCCTTGGCCCTTGCCCGGTGAAGGTGGCTGCCAGCAGCCAAGCCTGCAAACAGCCCCGTTCCCTTTCGGCACCAACCCCAAGCTGGTGCTTTTGCTTTGCCCCGCTATGGACGAACCTTACGGCTGCCACCGTTTGGCTGCCGCGAGCTGCTGCCCCTGGGCTGCGCGGCAGCTGCCTGCGAGGTGCGCGCGGGTTGCCTGAGGGCTGCCCTCAAGCTGTAGCCGCTTCAGCCAGTGCCACCCGTGGTCAGCCAGTGTCACCGGCTTTCCATTGCTGCGACGAAAAGAAAAAAGAAAAAAAGTTTTTTTCAGTGCTGGCTTCTCCTTTAAGGGAGGCTACAGGGTGGTTGGAACCCAAACTCTTTGCTACGGAGCTATTTCAAGGTACTTTTGAGGCGGGAAGCCTCTTTTGGAGAAAAGAAAGGTAAGCGTACGGGAGGATTTGTGGAGCCCTTGAGGCTGAAAAGTCTACAAAAGTTGGTAAAATTTGCCAATGAATAGAAAAGTTTGAGCAGCAAGGCAAGACAGCGTCAGGGGACTGCTAAACGGGCAGGAAGTGTGAGGGGGGAAAAGCTGTACCTGAGACCAAAAGAGAAAAGGGGATTTTTACATGAAGTGTGTGATGGAAACTGCCTCTTACTGGGAGCAGTGTGGTTAATAATAAATGTTTGTGTTGACTGTGGGGTCCCAAAAATGTTTTCGTGAGCTTCCTGGCAGCCTTTCATTTCTATCTGTTGGGAGCAGGGCCTGAGGGGCAGAGTTGCCCCAAGGAAGACCAAGGGCTGTGTTTAGATACTGCTGTCCCACAGAGGATTTTTTTTTTTTTTTTCCCCCCTTTAGATGGCTAAAATCACGTGAGAAACCTGACCTACTCATGAGAAAAGAGCGGTCAGGCACCTCTTCGTGGAAGACGCTGGAAGAAGGCGGCACTAGAGGAGGCTGCACTCCTGGTATCGGTGAAGTCAGCCAGCTGGCGAGAGCTCACGGCTGCCTATTTTCCTTTCTCCTCCCAGGACTGCTTTTTCACGTGAAGCTGTGAGTAGTACAAAACCCAAGGAGACGTTCTGTGTGTCTTTTCAAACCGATTTAGATACGCCATTCCCTAAGCTTTGCACGTTGGTTAAAGACACTTCTCTGGGAATGCATATGGCTTGAAAAGCTCATTGCTGGTTCCGTCAGGGAACCAGTCTTAACCCATTTTAAAGAAAAAACTTAAAGTGACCCATCAGCTCCTTCAGCTATCTGAGTTCTTGAAAGCAGAAAGTAGCTACTTTTTCTCCCTCTTACTTTTGCCGTGGGGGGATGCCCTGGGGCCTATGCACTCAGCTTTTTTTTCAGAACAACTGATATCCATGTTGAAATTCAACTTCTTGCAAGCAGCTCAGTAGGTGCATCTCAAGACTCTAAACATCTGGGTAGCCTGCCCATGTACAGGTGAATTTAAACATGCGGTTGACTGTGCATGACTATTAGCTAGGGAAAACACTTGACAACTCCCCGGCCTGCTCCCACAGGCTCCCATTTTTCCTTTGTGGGCTTAGCTAAAGCAACCAAGGAAGTCCTGATGAACATAGTTTCTCGCAGAATCTTGTTAAGAACCTTGACCAGAGCTGCTTAGGTGAACACACTTACTTTTCTGTTGCTATCTTTGGGCTGGTGTTTGTCTTCGTTTCAGAAAGGCTCATCTATCAAACAGCATTCTTTTTTTTTTTACAATAAATAATAAAGGTGTTGCTAGCAGGATTTGTATTTAGACAGAAAGAATATGTTGAAGATTCTCCTTTCCAACAAATTTAGAATCTCCACCAGAAGCATAGTTCCTTAGATGTGAGAATCTTTTTCATGCTAGTTAAAAACAGTACTTTTATCTGGTAATCTTTTCTAATAATTGGAAAAAGCACTGCTTTATTTTTTCAGTGCACACATTTGGGTATCTTGGAAGCAGTGATAAAAAAAAATCAAAAAATATAAGAATTTTGAAGAAAACCAACCAAACAAACAAGTGATTTAAACATGTTGAATAGTTTTTTTTTTTTTCACTCCTTTCCTCCCTCTCAGTTTCTAGTATCTTCTAATTTCTAACATTCTGGTTAGCTGGAATGCCATTGCTATTGTTTTTCTCAATAGCTTTGTGTTGAAAAAGCAATGGTTAAGGATGAAACATAGTTTCAGTGGGAGTTTTGGAAAGGCTTTGAAGTGCCCTTTTGGATGTAGTGAACTCTTCTTTTATGAATTGGTTGAGCATCAGGATCTGTTTGCCACTGAAATGATTTCAGTGGAATATTTGCTGTCCTTGCCAGATTTATTTAAATAAAATTGCACAAAATCCTTCTCAGTGTCTACGGAATTTGCCTTTTGAAGTAAAATACAAGCTTTGAGAGGTTTTCAATGCAATGAAAGCTGACAAAACACATTATCAGTGTTATAGTTGGTATAGCTACACAGGCCACCTATACCAGTAGAAATGAACTCAAGTATGAAATGCTTCTTGGCTTGGGGAAACTCACCTGCATACATTGTTGTTCCTAAAGTTGTTTATTTATTTATTTCTGATTTTGCTCTTTGATTGGGAAGTATTTTAAAGAAGGCTGGGGAAATAAAAGGCTTATACTGTGAACTAGGAGGTGCCCTACAACTTCAAATACAGCTAAAACCATTTCTCTGTTAAGACACTAAATTTATTTAAAAAAAAAAAAAAAGTATAACTAAGGAATCCTCATTGATCTAAACTATGGATTTAATGTGCAATGTGATTTATTTAAAAAAAAAAAAAAAAGCCTCTGCTTTTAGACCGTATGAGTCAGTCTAAAAGGAAACTGTCTAGTGCTGTATCACAGTGTCTCCCACTCAGGGACACATGCAGCTGAAGATGTATAGATACACATACAGATTTACAGCTGAAGCCAGCTGTCTGGGTGAGCCTGAAGCACATTGTTTAGGGTATGAGGAAGGCTCCAGTTTAAAGAATCTCTGCCTTAGGTTTAATTGCTGGCTCTTTCCTGACACACAATGTGGTGCAGTGGTACCTCACCTTTTTGCATGTTGTTGACACATGTGTTTTTGCATAGCAAATCAGGTGAAAGCTGAATCCTTCTGAATAAATTCCAGAGTTTTAGACTCCTATCAAGACACTCAAAATTGCTGAAGTGCCTGGATTTTGCATTTTTCTGTAAAATGTTGTGAGTTTTGCCTGTATTTGTGAAATACACTTGTAAACACATGACACAAGTATCTATAAATAGGCTCTTATTTGCAGAAAATATTTTTGTAACAGAACATTTACTTTTTATTAAAATGCAACATCTTTAAGGGTCTAATAAATACTTACTATGTAAACATATACTCCAAGATGCATATTGCAGTTAGTATCTCTAGCAGATCCATTTCCCTGAAGTCTGTGTTCCTAGTTCTTCAGGAACTTTATGACTTTAATGATTTTCTGAATGTGTATAGCTGGTACGGTGGCTGAATTCTGACAAAAATCAAAGTAATAATAGGTGTGTAGGGAAGAAAAGCAAAGGCAGAGAAAATTCTTGCAGCAGTCTTTTATATGTGTCCAGTGAAAATAACTGCTAAAGATGCTCAGATTGGTCACAGGCTATAGGAATCCAGGCTGCACGTCTAACATAATTTTCCCAGGCAGAAGAAAAACCTTTCCCAACTAGCTTCTGCTTATATGTGGCACTCTACAGTGATACATATAATTTTATATATATATACACATTTTTAAAGTATTTTAAAATAGTATACAACAGAGGAAAACAGGTAATATTTCTCTCCTCCCAATCCCTTCTAGTGTTTAAAAAATGGCTGTGTTTGGATTCATCAAAGTTCATGCAGTCATTCAGAACCTCAGTAAAGTTTACAAGCTTGCATGCCTTTTTACTTATTAAATGAAAACTTCCACCAAGAAGTCAACTCATTATATAATGTGTGAGCAAGTATGTGCATGCATGGATACAGGGCTGATAGAGCCTCCCAGACCAACCAGAAGGAAAGGAGTTGCTAGGCGCTTGCTAAGTCCATTACAGTCTGTGATGTCAGTAAAGATCTTGCTTTTCCTTTGTGTGGTACCTGTTATTCAAGTATTATGTTGTCTGAAAATAGCATCTTGCCATTTGACCTTTCCTGCATTATTTCTATTCCACAAATGAAGAAATGACATCGCAGTTTGGGAATGAACCAATACAAAGTGTATTTCTTTTCCTCACAGGTCTGTAGTTAAACTGCTATATCACATTCACCTTCTCTGTATGTCACTTATCTTCCTTTTATGTGCCTCTCTTTCTTTGAAATAGGTTTTAAATCCCTGACCTGCTCCTCCTCTGCACACATATATAAAACAAAGGCAATGTATCTTTTAATTCAGGTTTTATGTACACATAGATTTACACTGACATTCAACAGTCAGCAAAGGTCTCTAAATATCTGAACTCTGCAATCTTACATTTCACAACATTCAAGCAAGGCACATGGCAGAAGTTTTGCGAAAAAATTCATTGCCATGTTGGGTGGAGGGGAAGGAGGAGAGGATCACTTGTCTCGATGGAGCTGGGTTCAACTTGCCACCCCGGCTCCATGGTCATGCCTCACCACCCTCAGGTCCTTCTCTGCCAAACACAGTCAGCTCCCAGCCTGTGCTGGGGTCTTGGGTTTTCCCTCCCCAAATGCAGTACTTGACATTTCCTTCTGTTGACGTTCACAGGGTTCCTCTCTGCCTGTTTCTGCAACCTGTCGAGGTCCCCCTGAAGGACAGCACAACCATGTGGTACGTCCACCAGTGCTCCCAGATTTTTTTGCCTGAAAACTTGCTGAGTGTAGATTTGGTCCCATCATCGAGGTTGTTAATCACTCCTGCTGTATGGTCAGATCCATATTTTATAGTTTTAGAATATCAAACATGTAGTTTATATTTGTGATTTTATATAGTCTTATCTATGCAGAATTCAAATGTCTAATTTCTAGTCCTATTGTTTCACAAGATATCTCACCTTATGACAGTCTCATGTCAAAGTTTGGTCTGACTCTGTTGCTTAGGGAATATGCTAAATTAGGAAACTTGGCTATGAAGGTAAGAAGAAGCAAAATAAATTTTTTCAACATTTTAAATACTTCTTTCTTGCTGTCTTGTTAAAAATGTGGAGCACTAAGATAAACTGCATAGTTTTCACATCTTATGAACTATTGTGCAACTGTCATTTGGTCAGTAAAGTCCTGAGCAATGCAAATGCTGAACATCAGGTATGTTTTCTCATTCTTGGGCACTCTGATTTGGTCTGATGATGTTCTGCCTGCCCCCATCCTTAAAGGGAATATACACAGAAAGGACTTTAAGTCTAGCTCATATTCTGATTAAAATCTATTTTTAGAACAAGGTAAGTAAAACAGAGACGATTGCAGCTGCTGGGTGAAAGAGAATAAAAGCAAATCTTCCTCTTGCCAACTGTGTCTTTGCAGATCTTTCTTTCAGTCTTGGTCTTATCTCAGCAACTTTCAGGGGCTCCCTGGGTTGCAGCAAATTATAGATGATCCTTTCTGATCCTTGGGAAAAAAAAAAAAATCTTCCTTTTCATCATCTCCCAGGCATGATTGCTTTTATGCATCTTGCCCCTGCTCTTTCATTCCTCTTTGTTGTCCACATGTCAGTCTTTGCCCCAACATGTATTTCAGAAGCCTCTTCACACAGAGCGGGTTTCAGTTTTTGTTGGAGAAGGATCTGTCTTCCTCTCTCTCCTTGTCTCTCTCTCTCTCTTTCCTTCTCTCTCTCTCCTTCTTCCCCTTTCCCTCTCCCGCTCTTTGCTCCAGTGGGTTTTCCAATGCAAAGTACACAGCTGCATTTTTCTCGGCTACCTGGTTGCCCCTTTGCAAAGAGCACACATACACTATACATAAAACTGTTAACAGACAAATAAAAACAGATACCTTCTTTCACAGCCCTACTGTGGCACTTGTTTTGTCTGTCTGTAGATGTGCTTAGATAAATATGCTGCATATCCTACTTGATTGCCCATATTGAAGTATTTCCAACTTCACATTTCAGCAACCAACTTGTTGCTGAATATAGATTTGTGTGGCAGTCACTGGGATATTTACACATGTAAATAAGTAAATAAAATGCATAGCTTTTAAAAAGCATCTTTTCCACTCTATCCTCAGTTTCACTAGCCTATGTAACACCTGCACAAATGATCTCAAGATGTAATATTTGAATTCATCTGTGGCAGACATAATCAAACATAGCCTAGAAGGAAAGAAGGTAGGACTCAAAGGCACAGGAACTCATTGTAAGTGAAGGAGGTGGGTATTGGAATGGTAGAGTTGGAATGTGAGAGACCTAGAAGAGAAGTAAGAGAAAGTACCTGGCCTATGTTGTAGTGTGTGTTTGAGCCATAGATACTGCAGGTGTCACTGACAGTTCCAACAGTAAAACTGCCTTCATAAATGCTATTTACTTTGGCCAAGTTGTAAATTGGATTGTGGGGTAATAGTATAAAAATTTGGAATAACCAGTTTTCAAATTGTGCTAAATGGATCTGTGATGACAGTTCTCTTTGTGTTTTATGCATTTTCCTCAATTGAACTAAGATAGTTCTTCCTCTTTTCTAATATTGTTCATTTTATATTTTTGGCATTCAGACTGCTGTTTAGGCTGTCTCTGAGACTAGATATGGAGTGAGATTTTCTCTCTTTAAAAGAAACTTCAGTAAGCAAGTCATGTCGTTCCCCTCACACTTGTCCTTCACTTCCCCTTCTAGCCCCACATAAGTACCTTAATGACAGAAGAATGGAAGTAACAGGAAAAAATAAGTCAAAAGCTATCTCTGTGAGTATCCTGTTAGGTTTCTAGACCCTGTCTAGAGAAATGACTGTAAAGAATGAAAGATTCAGCAGAAAACTGTAAAAAGTAAATAAGACTGCTGCATGTTTCTGTACTGTATCTCCCTCGTGCCTGTCTTTTCTTCCCCCCACAAAATTGCCCATACTTCATCTCCGTCTCCAACATTTTTACTATGTGAATGAAAAATGGTATACATTTGCATCTGATTTCTATTTTTCTTGACTAAGAAATGAGGATGTTATTTTAAAAGGGTAAAGAGATTTTGTATATAATCAGTTCATCATAGTCAGCTAATCCTTGTGGATGAATTACTGGTCCAGCCTTCTTTCAGTGAACCGAAGGAAGAGAAGGAAGCTCTTGGCAGTTGAACGCTGTATGTGTGCTTGATCTTGAGGAGCTTGAAGGAAGATCTGGACCTTAATAAAAAAAATGAAAAGAAACAAAGAAAGACTGGGGCCTACAATGTGGAGGAGAAAATGAGACCACCAGTTTCTATTTAGAAATGAATATTGTGCGCTCCTAAGTGAAACTGGGATAATGATGGGAAATTTCCCTTGTTTGGAGGTCAGAGAAAGAGTCTTTGGGGCTTAGATGTGTGGGAAAGGCAGAACAAAAGAATTTGAGAGCAGAAAGGTGTTTGAAAGAAGAAGGGAAATTGATGGCTATATCCTGTCTTCTTCATTCTTAATCTTGCCTGGTTCTGGATGGTTGGGGCTAAAGCTGGATTTGTTATGCCTATCTATTTCATATTACTTAGCCAATTAATTTGAGCAATTAGTACTCTGATAGGTGTGTTTGCAGAAGCAAGGTCCTGAGAAGAACAGGTCCTGCTTCATGTGCTTCTTGTCATTTCTGTGGCTACCACTGACTGACTACTCTCCCAATGATTCTTCACCTCTTGTAAAACTAAAGATTAAATTCCTATTCATAATTTTGGCTACATATGACCTGGAGATTTGGATGCATGGAGCTACAAATCAATTTCATATGCCAGATATTATAAAATATCCTCTAAATACCATTTTAGATGATGATTAGGTGGTTGAAGGTGCAATCTTTGAAGAACACGATCTTTGAACAGTAAAATCTTTGAACAATATTGAAACCATCTTTGAATCATTTACATCTATTTCCTTGTCAGTGTGTTGGTTTTGTCAATAGAAAAAGCTGTATAAGCCATGCTTTATAAACAGACTGGCTTCTGGGCTGAGGACTTCTGCCTTCCTCGTGGGTCATTCTGTATCTTGACAAATATCTGCACT
>VZSV01000126.1:1129935-1143835 GCA_013398735.1 Nothocercus julius | reverse complement strand
TTTTTTTTTTTTTATATATATATGAGTCTAACTACAGTTTGAATTCCAAAGCTTTACTTCCAAACGGTAAATAGCACACAATCAAATATAGATAACATTTTAGATTATTGCAATATTTTCATATATTTCAACAGTATTAATCGGAATTGCTTTTGGAAATTGCTAGAAGACAGATACAGATCTATCTGTATGTTTTTATGTTGATGAGCAATCTTATGTTGAGTAAGCTTGAACCTTAAATTATATTGCTACTGATTTGTGAAGAGCTGCAAGTATAAAATAATTCTTAATATGAGGCTATGAAGGTCTTTATTTTCTGAATATGTACCTTTTAAAAATAGATGGAAAATCTCAATTGACTCTGTTGAAACCAGTGGCAATTCTAGCATATATATTTTTTTTAGTTATGTTTTTCATAGAATTTTACATGATACATAGACTTTGGACAGGACAATGAAGTGAAAAACTACTACTTCAAAGTTTCTAATCAAATTATATGAAAAAAAGACACACTAGGACTTGAAATTGCATTTTAACTTCAAATTGAACCAAGGGTTTTTAGGTTCCCTTCAGACTGTTGTAAGCTCTGAAAAACATACTCTTCTGTGTAAGAAAAAAAAAAAAAAGTGTCCTGCTTATGAACAGGGACTAATTAAAAGCAATATAGCTAGAAGAGAATGACCAGTTAAGTCAAACAGTGTTTTAGTTCTCCCATCCTTCTGAAAATTCATTCCAACTTCTTCATGTGAACTGAAAAAATGCTGAGTGATCATTCTGATTCATTGTGTGACTTCTGTTTGTACAATCACTTCTAATCATTACATAAAGCTTCGTTAGTTTAGAAATGAGGGATCTTGTTCAGCTGGACTTTGCTAAAGATGAAGTGATAACACACACACACACACAAAAATATTTCTAATTTGTTGTTGCATCTCCTGTCTGGATTTCCTCTGAGTTCAGGACTTTCATATGTTCTTCAATTCATTCACAAAAGAGCCCTTATTTAAAATATATTTCAGTCTTATTTAAGAAAATGCTCTCTTAAAAGATTCTAATGTTTATAATTTCTTTCTAAAGAAAATAATCTTTCTAATTTATATGAATTGGAGAGTTTTAAGTTTTGCTTACTGTCAAGTGTGCATGTGGCCTGCAATCTACAGACAGGTACATTGATATTAAACAGTATATCAATATATTTATCTGGTAAGGAGAAGATATTTTAACCATAAGAATAATACACAATATATTCATATAATAAATTCATGTGACCTTCTTCACTATTGTACAAGCACATGCTATTTTTGCATGTTCATTTCCACTGTGAACTCAAAATGATAGTCACAATATTAAGCTGCTTTTACCTTTGTTTATCTGATACAAACTTCTGACCTGATGGCAGTCCAGATCTCACCAGCATCAGAGAAAACTTGTCCTGTATATTTTGAGCTAGGAATAATGGATAGCTTCTTACCTAAATATTTTTTTCAGAAATATTTTTTTAGTCCAGAATTCCAGTCTAGGCATTAACTCTTTCCTGTTTGCCCTCAAATGGATGAAAGAGTCATCCCCTGCTTTGACTTTTACAAAAGAATTGTAGATTGAGAACAGCTGTGACAGGAAAAAAAAAAAAAAAAAAAAAAAAAAAAAAAAAAAGGAAGTTTTATTACCACCTCTGCCACTATTGATAGTTGTTAATTAAACTGTGTTAATGTTAACAGTAACGGATTTTTCTATATACTGTTCCACAAATAATCAATAATGAAGCAGAGTTACAAAGTAAACTCTAGAAAATTAGTTCCAGAGACTGGATGTAACCTCATCTGTTTTACTTTCTGTTTAAACCAAATTCACAGCTGGAAAACCTTTTCTTCCAAATTTTGTTGCCTTTGGAAATTTTGTCATTTAAAATTTTCTATCTTTTTTTTTTTTCCATCTGTTTATCCAGTTGATGAAATTAAATGACTGTTGTTTCATTACACCTGGAAAATGGAGTAAAACTCTAGCTTATTTGTTTGAAGTGGGGAGCAAGGCAATATGAAATAATTTGACTTATTTCGGCTTGGCAGAAAACACCCAAGTATTCTTCTTCTACAACAAGCTCCTGATCAAGTGAATGTGATTCTATTTAATATGTAATTATATAGCTACACTTGATACTTAAGTTAATCACAGAAAAATAAATCAATTAAGAAATTGATAAAAATTGCAAATAATGAAAGTATTTCAGAAGTATAATAAGAAGGAAGAATTGACGATTACTTGAGACAGATTATTTGTGCAGCCTTAGGGTGCAAGTTAAGTAACAAATCTTTTTCCCAGAGCTGTTGACAACATTTGCACTGCATTGACAGTCAAGGGAAGAACAGGACAGGACCACGCTGAATTTTCGTTCTGGGAGGAAAATCAGAGACTTTCCAATGTACAAAAAGATAAATTCACAGGATGAAGGAACAATGGAGTGCAACCACAGGAAGTGTGATTTCCAAACATCCTTGTGGGATCCAGTTTTTAAAAACATGGGAAATACAACAAAATCCTCTGTTAGTGCCTGTTGCCATAATTGGTCTAATTTAGACTATTGATGCTACTGAGCTGAGGATTTAGCCCATATTGAAGGTCTCACTGACGGAATCAATTGTAGATATTTGCATGACAGAATCTGCACAATTTGGAGGTGGGTTGCTGGATTAATTCTTTGTCCTTTGCCTGCCCCTCCACCTTCCATGCGGAGGGCTCTGCCATTTAGCCTGGCTCCGTTGCATGCAATAGAGTGGTGGCCGCAGGAGGCCACACGACGTGTCCTAGGGCCAGACAAGTGCTTTTGAGCTGCATGCTCTCTGCCAAGCCAGAGGCACTCAAGGGACTGCAAAAAGAGTCACATTAGTGACATAATACTGAGTGCCTGTGCCGTATTATGTAAATACTCGTGGTGATGGAGTGCATGGTGTTTCTCCTCAGCTGGTTGTACTATTGTATGAGTATAGGAGGTTGCTGCTGTTTGCAATAAATAATTTACGACTAAGATTGTTGACAGTCTTGCTGATGAACGTTGAAAAATGCTTGGCTCTTGCCACTGGCTTACAAAGCTTTTTACTTTTTAAGAGAGCTCCCCTAACGTTCCATACGTGGCTAGAAACAAGGACGGAAGGAGTCGTTTGGGGTGTGCAGAATTCAGGGATGGGCACACGTCCAGGGAATCTCAGAGGGAAATACGGGCTGTGTGCCATGCCCTGCACTTGCTACATATGCGCACATCTGAGCTAGCACGCGCACGCTCTGCAGATGGTTAGAATTGCACAGACCAGCTCCACAAAGCGTGGCCAGATCCCACTCTTCCTAGGCGTCTGGAAATCCTAGTCGTATGGCCAGGCTGTGATTTCTCTCCTCTTTCCCCAATCCTGAAATTCTGTCTAAGGAGCGGGGAGGAGAAGAGAAAGAAGACAGGCCAAGGAAAGGAGATGTACCAGGGTGGCAAATGGTTAGGTGACTGTATTGTAATGAGCTTCAGGACCTCGGCTGAGCTATTACCGACTGTGTGGGTATTTTTAGTTTGCTGTTGTGGTGTAAAATATATTCACTTCACTTAAGCTATGTCATAATAATTTACTGTGAATATTGAAATAAAATGCTAATTAGATACAGTTGGAAGAGAGCATGTGGCAAATTACTGTAATACCACTGATAGCTGGTAACTCATTTGCCTATGGGAGCTTGATCAATTTTGATCAAATGCTTTTTTTTTTCCCTAGGCTACCACTTATTTAATAATGATCCTTCTCTGACTGCAACCTGCATCAATTTTAGGTTCAAATAATTTAACTTTGTAGATTAGAATGCTTTTCTGAGCAAAGTTAAGTTTATTTTATAAAATACTTCCACACATAGTTAAAAGCTGAATAGTTCTCAAATCTTCAAGACTTTCATTAAATTAAAGGAACTTCTTTTTCCTCCCAGACCATGGGAAAAAAAATTTTTTTCTAGAGAAAAATATAGTTTTATCTTTCCAAATCACTTCTACCTAAGCAATCTAATTGCTGCTCTTTTAAAGCATCAACATAATTTTAGATGCTCTGACTATTCTTCTTTCAGTACATAGCATTATTTGTTAATACTCTGTACTGAAAATCTTGGTCAGAACAGGACTTTGGGCTGTGTGAGGATGATCTTTCATAGATTGTTGCAAGACAGCTTTATTTTTTTTTTTTTAGGGTGTATTTAAAATTCCAGCTTTTCTCAGGATTTTAGCAACTGATGTAGTCTCACAGGATGCTTATGATGGAGTCTTATTTTACTGTTCTTTCTGACAAAACTGCTTTGCTATTTCTTGAGAGTTATATGTATTAATTATGTACACACTTCAGGACTGCTGAGTTTCAGTTGGGTACCTAGTTCTGATTGACTTCCAAAATTCTGTAAAGAGTATCACTGTGTTTTTATGTGCTAAAAGTTTTGCTCTGCTACATGTTAAAATATAATCAGAGTAATTCTGATAGTACCGTCAGTCTCTGGTCATTTTTCATTCATATTTTTCAAATAAAGTAAAAAACCTTCAAGGAAGAGAAGCCATCAGCCACATTCTCTACCACTTTATTTTAACCAGTTATTTCACTGGAAATTGTTTATTCTATTTAGTAGTCTGTTTATTATCAGATATTTTATTTACTTTTTACAGGGGTTAGGGCTTTGAGTAAATTACCTAAAGGTCACCTGTTGGTATTTCTTGGTAGAATTTCTTTCTGTCATAGTTTAAAAAATAAGGGTACCCAGGGTTTAAGTGAGAGAAAAACAACTATTCTACTAACTATTCTACTAGGAATATGAACTTTCTGTTTACAAGGAAGAGTAGCACCAGTCTTGGGCATCTTTCTCCCATAGTATCACATTGCCAACTGAAAGAATTATATGAATGCAAGAGATTGTGGATGAATATTTAGAGAATAAGAACTTGTTTCCATTGTGCTCAAAAAAAAAGATGTCTATTTGCTTTGCTTTTGTTTTCTTGCTTCCTTTGAGCTTCTCTTGCCCTGCTGAAGATCCTTTTTCCCTTTAAAATTCAGAGATTTTATCTCCTCTTCATTTTGGACAATATGCATTGCTTTACAGGTCTACATTGCCTAGGAATCTTGACTAAGAAAATTATTTTTTTTACTGTATTTAATGGTGTCCTGGTTTATAAATTGTGTAAGCAATATATTCTTGTGCTAGTTAGGTTTTTGCTAACAAGTTGTCTTTTGGTGCTTCTGAGTACAAATACGAGTTCCAAAGTAGGCTTTATAGTATGTAAATACATAAAAATTGGTCAGGTTAGAGCAGAACGATGTCTTTTTGTCTGACTGTACTCTATATACATTAATTTGGTATGGTGCAGGCACACCCGTTTATTTTTCCTTATCTTGTGCATTACTACTAGCCTGTAATCTACTCAGTGCATTATAGTTAGAAATGCTTGTACATCTTTTTGAAACTTAACACCAAGACTTTGGAACTGGAAATTAAACCTTAACTTTGAAAATGTACTTTAATTTTAAATATGTGATTAGAAGGATTTAGGCTGGAAGGGATCTGTAGAGGTTATGTGGTCCCAACCCCTACTCAAAGCTGGCCTAACTTTGGAGTTGGAGCAGGTTGCTCCGTAGTTGCACAACCAAGTTTTGAATATCTGCAAAGCTGGAGATTCCACAGTCTTGCACCTGATGCACTCCCAAACATGCCAGTCAGAACTGAATAATATTTTTCTCGGCCTGCTGCTCGCAGTCGAGCTAGGACAGCCCAATGTCCTAAGTTAATCCTCAATGCATCAAGGGCTGGTTCATGTTCAACTCGGTGTCCATCAAGGCCCCAGGTCTTTCTCGCCAGGCTGCTTTCTGGCCAGTCGTTGCCCAGTCTGTGCTGTGCAGGACTCTGCAGGTCTTCGTTGCACTTCTTGAGGTTTTAGGGAGCACACTTGAAATTCCTCTTAAAAGGCAGCCACAGTCCCATCCGTGGAACATCTGTGGGTACCTTCCATCCTGTTCTCGCGGTTGCTAATGATTAGCAACTAAGGTTGCTAATCCTTCCATTAAAGTGAACTTCCTAGAAGTTTAGTCACATATTTCTGTTAATATCTAGGTAGTGGATGAGAAATGGTCTGTCAAAAATGAATATACATTGTTGCTCATGCTACTTTAACATTGCATAAGCAAAATATACAGGTAGAAATATTAAGAAGCACATACTACAGAGAACGATAACAGTAGCTGTGACCTTTTGGCATGCTATATTTTCTGTCATCTTGCTTCAAGACTGGTGTTTGTCTCTATTAAGTTTCGTGATAAGGTAATAGCTAATAGGCATGGTACTGTTTACAGAAACTTTCTCTGCAAGTTTGCTATATACTTGTTACATCTCATGAATACTCACCCTTCTTGTCTTCTTCCCAAAGATGCTACTAAAATACTGATATTCCTAATTTCTCAAGGAAAGTTTTTAAACATACATGGATAACTATTCAAAACTGTTTATACTGTCATATTTTGTGAAGAGTTCAGTTTGAATTCTCACTCAGCATATGTGAAATACAGCACTGGTCTAGTATTCTGCACAGACATTTTGCCAGTGAAAATAATAGCTCCTTATTAGGGGTTGGTTGGTGTTTTGAATATGTCTATAAGCAACAAATGCAAGGTACAAACTGTGGAAGAAGATAAAATATAACAGTACCTGCCTCTGCCCTCCCCCGCCCCCCCCAAAAAAAAAAAATAGTTTTGTGAACTAAATACTTGCTTAAGAAGAAGCCAATAAATGCAAATTCTGTTCATTATATGAATGTTGGGTTGCAGCAAGTTGTGCACGCTTGCTAAGAAAATGTCATAGTCTGTAAGAAAATGTAATAATCTGTGAATATCTGATGATAGGAAATCTTGAAATATTTGGACAGAGCTGTTAGGAAAGCTTATTTTTTTTCAAGGTGAAATTTAGCTGCCACTATGGGTATTCAGCATTTTGCCCATGGACAACTTCACTTGCAGCATTCTCAGTTTCAATCCACTAGCTGGAGAGACCATGGAACCTATACACTGCCCTTACTATTAGTTGTCTGTTCCATGTTGAGTTCTACAGGTGAATCTTCCCATTAACAACAAGTTGTCTTTTTCTCAAATCCCTTTGGAAAGCTTCACTTATTTACCTTGAAATGCCCTCCTGAGATACCATAGAAGCTACTGGAACAGATGGAACAAGGGGCCATTTTTGTTTTGTATAAAATGAATCAGTGTAAGTTAGATCTTTCAGGGTTGAAGGAATCCGTTTGAATATGAAGTTATTCTTCATTTTCTGTTCTAACAGATGTCAACAAGACATTCCTTACATAAGTGGACAGAGTCAACACACCTTCTTTTTCTATGACTGGAGGAAATCTTTTATACTTTAAACCTACTCTTCAGGAAAAGCTATTTTTATTCAGCAAAAATACAAACTGGTCCATCACTTACGCTAAATAATAGAGGTGATTCTGCTCCAAAATGCCTGGAGTTTGATGTTTAGTAGCAATTTATAACAACAGTTTTCCAAATGAGAAGATATATTTTTTTTTTTCTAAGAACTTCCAGGCACAAATAGGATACATCAACTTGTCATTAGCTAATTTCTCACCTGATCCAAAAGAAACTAAACACCTAGTTGAATCTCTTAAAAAGGGCATAGACAAATGTTTCAATTTGGGGATAGACTGTTGCAGGCACCACATTTTCAAGAGAATAACGGTTATGAATTATATGTTTGCTAAGCAAAATTTTGGGAAAGGAGGAAGCCTACTTTAAATAAAGAAACCAACCTAAATGAAATCACAGGAAAAGATGGGAAAAGCTGGACTGTTTCTGTTTACTTATTGTCGAGAAACACATTACAGAAATGAGGTTACAGTCAGTCTGCCGTCCAGGTTGAACACTTCACTGCTCTTAAGAAAGTCCAAGGAAGCTGAAGGCTGACAAACTAACACCGAAGCAAAGTACAGGGAGTGGGAAAAAGTCTGACAAAGATGTGGATTAGAAGGTGGATCAAGTGACAGATATTCCTGTCACCAACACCACTTGCATGCCTGCTTGTTATTTCAAGCTCTTTAAAATGCTTTTTCTTGTGGATTTATTAGCATATTTCAGGTTTTTGCTTCCATTTATTTTTTCAAACATATGTGCATGAAGCAAACCTCTAACAGCAGCAGCAAACAAGGCAGTTAAAACTTTGTCCCTGCCCGTTGCCAGTTTTGGAGGCAGCCCTACACAAGGTTCGGGTGTCCCAGAACGCAGGATTTCTCATGGTCCTTGGAGCTCCCATACGTAGCCTCGTACAGCCCGAATTTAAGGAGCTTTTGGTACCCAAGTGTGAGTGATGCAGACTGCCTATTCTCAAACACTATTTAATCCTGGTGCTGCTTAAAAGTGATCAGCACCTCTGTTTGAAGGGCTGTTTTGCAGGATTTTGCTGCTTGACATTTGAAAGCTTAGAAGGGCATCCTTAGCCTCTTTAGCCCTCGGGAAAATACTCTTAACGGATAAATTACCATATAAGGAGGAGCACAACTCCCTCCTTCTTCTAAAAATAAGATTCCTCTTTTAAAAACACATGGTTATAGCTTTTGGGAGGGTGAGGAGGGAAGAACCCAAAGACAGGAAATTTTAAAATATGTTTGGCACATGTAATTTAGATCAGGTTCCTGCAGTCCTAGCTAGATTCTGGATCCCGCAGTTGTTTCCCTGGGATTAGAGTGTTCAACTATTCTAGTAATTCTACACCTGGTCAAATGCTAAGTGTTGTTAAAGAGGGAAATTTTCCTGCCAAACAGTGATAGTCTAAAGAGGATGAATTTCTATTGTGATAATATGATGGTTAAGCGGGTGGTTTGGGGATTGCAGATTTTGGCTTGGGTAACCTACATGAGGTTAAATTTCATAATCAATAAGACAAATTTTGGTTTAGGACATCCATATGGAACAGGCTGCTAGACTCTAGGAGAATATGCAAGGGAATGATCTTCCTGTTTTGGGTTTTCCTAATCATATATTACAAGCCACTGAAAAGAGAGTATTGACTCTGCTGGATGAAAACACTCTTATATTTTAAAATATATTGGAGTTACATTGTTCCTGACTAAAAAAATGCTAAAAGCTGAATCCAAACCTGACATGTCCTATTTGATTAGCCTAATTTTTATTTAGATAACATTCACTGTCTTGGCTAGATCTCTATTGACTGTAATGGGAGTTTAGCCACTCACCTGCATATGTCTTAATCTTGACGTGAGTCTTGTTTTCAACTGAAGCTCTTCATAAACAATTTGGGGGATTTTTTTCTTACTCTTCAGTATTCAACTGCAACCTTTCTGCTATGATGCCCTTTTTATGGCCCATCCTGTTTTAGTCTGGTATTTGTTCATTTATTTCTCTGTATCTCCTCAAAGACACATGTATTATGGGAGGTCTGTTCTCCTAAGTAACTTCTTTGAAAAAGCAGGTTATAAACAACAACTCAGGAAACTCTAGTGGAAGCAGTGAAGTCTGTTGTAATCTCAGTGTTGAGTTTATGAATTTTGTCAAAACCCTTTCTCTAGCTACCTTTATTTAAATGGTCTTCTTTAGGACATTTGGATCATATTTTTTCACCTGTAATTCTACAGTCCCTGTCAAGTGTTTGATTAAGCTTTGAACTGCCTCAAATCAGAGCATAATGCAAATAATCAACTATGGACAGGCAGCAGGACTTCTCATGTGCATCGAGCTATTCGTTTGGTGAAGCACTAGTAGCAATAGGAACTTGGGGCCTGATTCAGCCAGGAGCAAGCAGGCCCTGCTACCTCCAAGTAATGTTGCTGGGGAAAGCCAAGCATATGTGTCCTGTACAGGCATGCAACAGGTTTTTCAAATTAAAAGTGTACCTCTGTTATATATGTGCATTTGAAATGGTCATCCTATGTATTTAACAGCGGATGAATATGTGAACAGTGACCTTGAATTGTAAGCTTCTCAAGAACTTGGGTGATTTTCATTTTTTCTATAAAAGCCTTAAGCTTGTCAATCTTGTAAAAGAATGAAGCAAATTAACTTCTTTATTTTCATTTTATTTTCACTTTTCAACTGAAAAAAAAAAAATGAGCATTATATAGGGACAATTGTTTTTATCTTGTTTTTTTTTTTTCTTTTTCTCCACCTGAGATTTCTAATTCCCATTAAGGGTTCTTATTTAGTCCAAAGATTTTACAGTGCAGACAATCACTTAAATAAGGCTAACAACTAATAATAATTATGAATCATTGAAATTAGGAGCTGCAAAGTCCTATTACATTGTCTAAACCATTCCCATGCCATTTTAGGCTTGTTCCTTATAATTTCCAGTGCTTTGTTTGGGTCTGTTGTAAATGACTTAACTTCCCTGCACTATTCCTACACAGAGTTTAATGCCTCATTGTCATTCCCCAACCCCAGAACTCAACTTGAATAGTTGTAACTGACTCCTCATTACTGGGTATAAGACATCCCTTTTGGGTACCCTTAATGTTTCCTTTTTGCAGTTTTGGACCTTCCATTATCCTTAAGCTATCTTGTCTTTCCATTCTTATCCAATTTCTGTGTATTTAGTTCTTTGTTTTTTACCCAAAAAGCCATTTCCTCTAGTCTCTTAGTCGTTTTTACTGTGTTTTTTGCTGAATGTAGTGGGCCTGCTCACCTGTCCTGCTGAAGTCAATAGGGAAAAAAATGAAAGCAGCTTACTTCTCAGACCATGCTCCTTCAGTTTGTATCCTATCTTAGTAGTAAGTTTTTGTTCTTCAGCTGACTGAAGTGTATTAGTATTTTGCAGATTGGTATCGGATGCGCCTGGAGCTGTGTATTGCCTGTTGCCACCTAGCTCAGCAGGTCTGGATGGCAGGGCTCCTATGAACTTGAACGTGTGTGACTGGTTTCTAGACCAGGTTTGCACTCTGCCAGCTTGGGCCATGGGCAGGATTCGCTTGCAACTGTCAGTACCTGCATGGGAATTTTGAGCATCTGAGGCCAACACCACCGATGGAAATACTGTTTAATCCTTTGCTAAATATCTGAAGTACTGATTGCATACAAGGAAGCAGCAATGTGAATATTCTGAACAGCTGTCCTTAAGATACCTGTTAATTTAGGCATTTTCTCCCCCAAATAATGCCAAGTGATCATATCACTCTAGGCAGTAAAATGGTTCCCTCGTGTATGGCTTAAAAAGTAAAATACTCATGCAGTGCTTACCAAGGGGGTTAGCTTTCCCCAGCATTTCAGCTGGGACTGGGTATCTGCTTCCTGTGATTGCTTCCTTCACTTTTAATGGCTGTTGACATTTTGGACACTGTATTTGAGGAAGAGAGAGAGATGCTCTGGGCTAACAGCAAGTAGTAATTCAGTAGTTTAAGGGCATTTCTGCCCAAACAGTTGCAGTCAGAGACAAGCTCTTTGCTCGGCGGTTCATGCTGACCAGGCACTAGACAGTTTCAACATAAAACCTTTGTAGCTGCAAGAACAAACTAGCATAGCACCGATTTACATATATTGAAGAATATTTATGCCCTACTTCTGCATAAATAACTGGCTTGGGCACAGCATAAGCAATACCTTGTGCGTAACCATATGGCTGAGACAAGGTCTGCTTGAAAGTGAATAATGTCTGTTCTTCTGAGCCTTACCTGGGTTGTATTTTGGCTGAGCTGTCTAGGTGGAGCCCACTTGTTCTTTTAAAGGGCCTTCCCACCATGGCTCTGCACTCTGCTGAAACAGTATTTGCAAGATGTTCCTATGAGTACCATCAAAATGATCTTTACAGCCCTTTGCTGAGGATGGTGTGAGCGGTAGTAGCCTGCTGCCTGTGTTGTGCCACAGCACAAAAGCTGTGGGCTTTTGTGCCTACAAAAGGCACCAGCTTGGTAACGTATCAGTAAATTGGAAGACCTTTATGAATAGGATGGGCTGCTCTTCAGATATTCTCTACTGAAGTAGCCAGTTCCCATTTTTTACAATGGGGAAGTTGGCTAAGCGGCCCATGGTGCTTAGCTAGGCTCCCTTCCAGCTGGAGGGTTCACAGGAGCCAACCATTAAAATGAGTGTGTTGTGGGCAGGAAAAGCCGTCACCTAGTCCCTAGGCACTCAGTAAGGGCTCAGGCTTAGTGGTTATCACAAAGTTGTGGTTTGGTATTTCATGGACATGCTAAGCATCAATATTAGGAAAAGATAGGAAAGATTAAAGGCTGTAAGGTTTCATGGCCCTGCAAGTGCTTTATATCCTTGGGTAATTGCCACTGAGAATTTTCACTGATGCTAATAAATATAGCATGAGCCAAGCAGAATCACCCCAGTGGCTTCATTGGATAGAGATCTGCTTGTTTCCTAAAAAGAACTACAGAAGAAACATATTTTAACATCTAGGTTGTAGTTCAGACTCTAATTTTGTATTCCCTGACAGTGGCTGCATTGTGACAGCTTAACTTTTGCTTATCATGCGGCTTTTAGCAGTCTGGGTAAAGAGTCTACTGCTCAGCCAGGGAATATCCCGGCAGCTCCCAGGAGCACATTTGTTGTAAAGGGACAGGAGTTACATGATTTGCACAGTCTGGGCTTTAGGTCCAGTCGAAAAGTGGTTAAGACTTAATAAGGATCAGGCAGGAGGAGAGAAAAAGCCCTGGGCAGGATGTCTCCTCGAACAGAACTGGAGAGCAGTTAATTCGTGCTCCAAACTGCCAAGGACAGGAAAAAATAAAAAGATCTAGTATGAATAATTAAGGCAGAGATTAGATAAATATTTGGGGAGGGGGTATTGTGGTGGTAGAATTGCTAGTGCTGAGGAGAGGGACACTTCTCTGCTGCCTGGCCTCTTCTAAGGATTCCTGAGCCAGTAGTCTGCTACGCACCATGATTTTTAGGGTTGAAACTGCCTTTTTCTTCAATGCTTTTTGTTTTTAAAGCTTGCATAAGAAGGAGCTGGAGAACATGGACTGGAATGTGACTCCATCATGCAATATGGCTTTATGATTCATTCATTTTCCCAGACTTTATTTCTCCAGAGCTGGTCCAGGGCTGGCATTCTTAGCTCCGCGAAGACGCACAGGGCTGAGCGAGAGGAGCAGAAATGCTTCGCTGGAGCCAGACGCGAGTGAGGGCAGCTGCTGTCAATACCCTGAAGCTGAAATACATTGACAGGGGCTGGGGGAGGTGTTCTGCAGTGCTGCAGATCCCAGGAAAACCTGATCTGGGGAGCAGAGGGCTAGGTTTTTGTGCACTCACCAACACGGTTGTTTCTTGTTTCAGAGAGATGCAGCTACAACATCAGGTAACTGACACAGTCTGCTTTTTTATTATTTAGAACAAGCAACCAAACAAACAGGTTTTAATAACAATAGCTAGCTTTACAGCATGAGCAGCAAAAATATAATTCAAAACTCTTGGAAATGAAGCTTGAAGGTGATCTTTAGCAAATGAAGGATTTTTCTGTTGAAGACAGGAGAAGTAAGCAAGCAACTTACATAGAAATATTTAATTTTCAGTGCATAATTTGTAAGAAAGGCTTTAAAAATAAAGCTTTCATTAAAATGCTCTTCAGAGCCAGAGAGTATTTCTTGCAAACACATCAAAGGGCGCAAGAGCTCTATTAATCTATCAATTAAATTACTTTGATTTTTTCACGTCTATTTTCCTATGTTCGCATTCTGATCTTCCACGATATGAATTCACATCCTTACAGAAGCACCCCATGTGAATTACAGGCTTCGGTGACACAACAGCCTATCTGGCAGTCCTGGGGTGTCCCCTTTCCCCTGCGGTGACCGCGCACACCCCAGAGAGCTGTTTCTGCTCGAGCCCCGACTGCCTGGCGACCTCAGGTACCATTTTTTTATTTTTTTTATTTTTTTTTTTTT
>VZSV01000126.1:1018667-1121783 GCA_013398735.1 Nothocercus julius | reverse complement strand
TTTTGTCACCTTCACCTATGTTGTTTTGGAGAGCAGCATACAATCCCAAAGGATATTTAGGTTTTGCCTCTCATTGTATATCTCCCCCACTCCTCTTTTTTTAATTGACATTTCAGTTTTATTTTCAAAAATTACCAAAGAAATTAAAGTCTTTGTGGTGTCATTCTGCAAACAGAAAAAATCTTGGCAGGAGATGTTAACCCTTGGCAGGCAGTTAGCAGCTACTTGTGGTGATTTCTCAAGGTTCTTCAACTTTGGCATGAAAAGGTTAAACTTGGTTGCTGTGCTGGAGTCTGGTAAATATATGTGTGTGTGATTGTTTACAATATGGCACATTTAAAAACGATTGCAAAGGCAACATAACACTCCTAGCATTAAAAATGCGAAGTGAGGTAAGACTGCATGCAATAAAGCAAGATATTTAATTGGGAAAAAAAAAAAAAAGTGATGACTACTTTTCACAATTACATTAATTTATCAACTGAAACAAAGAGTAAATGATGATGATGAGTAAATGCAAAATGCAATGCATGTTGAATGAATCTAAGACTAGGATTTGATTTTGAATGTATATATTTTGCAGCCTGAACTTTCTGGAGAGTCAATGTTGCTTTTTCATCATTCCAAACAACAAGGACATTAGTTAACACTAACCATTTGCAGCTGTTCTTTGTTTTCGATTCTAATGGCCAGTTATGTAGCTGCATTTTCAAAAGAGACACCGGTTTGATCGTAGTGGTTCCTAGTTCATGGCATGACTTTGTTGTTCTGCTCTCCAGTCTTGTGTCCTCCACATTGTGGAATGGAGCAAAAGGGTGTTTGGAGACAAAGACAATTAGGAAGGAAGAGGAGCTACTTCAGGGTGTTTGGGGTGTATTATTTCTCCAGATTTCTTGAAGGCTGTTTCTGAGCGTCTTTTTGTGTTTGTTGTTCCCTTTTTTTGTTTAATTCTTGTGTTGAGCAGCTGAGTAAGATATGTGAGAGGAGTATTTTGGTGAATGCACGTAGGTGCCTAGGCATATGCAGCAGTTTATTAGCTAGGCTTGAAAACTTTGCAGTATGAATGGCGAAGAAAGTGCTGTTTTGTAAAATGTTCTCCATACCAGTATGGCTTTTGTGTAGACTCTAAAGCAATGAAAATAAATTCTCATCCATCAGATTTCCTAGGGAAACCAGCATGGGCATTTATTTAAATGCAGAGTACAGACACATTTATAAAACAAAGTTCTCTGAGTTCAAATCTATTTCTTGATCATCTGTGAGCACAGTCATTGTTTGGCTGAAAGATCCAGTGGAATAAAAGTACTTGGATAGTAAATGTATATACACCATTGAATAACATTATGGAAATACCGAATTTAATATAATTTTGTCTGAACTTGAGAGATGTTTGCATCATGTAGATGAACTTTCAGTAGAGATGGGAAGTTCTTGACAGTACAGTACAGGAAAACTTTATGGCTGGGGATTGCTTACTGACCTCTTCTTCCTCATCATTGTGCAGAGAAATTTCTATAAGATTATCAAAGATGTTCTAAACAGAAGCACAGCCACATTTCTATGTGATGAAAAATGGTGCAGACCATTTCCATCTCCGCATGTAACAAAACCTCGATTCAAAAACTGCTTCAAGAGGAGAGCAAGCCAATGCTTTTGCAGGATGTTGACAAATACTATCTCTTCAGAATCCTTCACAGGATTTTGCTTTGCTTAGAAGCACTCTGGCTACTTCAGCCATGGAGGAAAAAGCTGCAAAATGTAACAAAACTGAAATGAAGAGGGAACATTTTGTGTTAGGAGGGGGAGTAGTGTGTGGAGACAGACAGAGGGAAAAAAAAATACACAATAGGATTTTTGATCCCTTGAAAGGGATCATGCTTTTAGCCAGGAAAACAGCAAGCATTATTACTAGATCGGATTTAAAATCTGATCTGATCTCAGATCAGATTTGCAATGTGCCTGCTAGTTTAATGTGCTTGCATTGAAGCTGCAGCTCCGGAACACGGTCACCAAGTAACCAAACTAGACAAGTTGCTCGTGGAAATAATCAAGGCTTCAGGGCACCCCATAGAGATCCATCAAATCGGGTCTGGTCTGGAACTGGCTGGTAGGTTGTAAACATTAAGAAATCAATGTTGCATCTGCCAGGAGCCTCTCTGCTTTGCTGAAACTCCCACCTGCCTAATGCATCTGGGCAATGGGTTTCATCAGCAACCAGTTTCCTTCAGGATGAATTTTAAGCATCCTAGGGCTCCAGCATAAGCAATTGATTATAGCTCTGCACCAGGCAAATTCATAAACATCTGTAAGATCACAGATTTTCAACCAAGCCAGCACCGGAGTCTATTATTTTGTGAAGTATTAAGAGCCTCCGTGCCTCATAGCTCATGTCAGCATGGCATTTTTTAATCAGGAAGCTGATTAGAAAGGGCTTGCTATACTGTGGGATGTATGTTCACTTGGCATAACTTCAGCCGTTGCAGGCGGAGGCTGGGGAGTGCTGCCCGTCCTCACTCGCAGAGGAGCAAAGATTCAGTGTAAAGTGGCATTTAAAAAAAAAAAAATTACTTTCATCGTAGGTTTTAGGAAGGCTGCTATTTTGTTCCCACTTTGTCTGAGCCCGATTTAGACTGCAAAATTCTTTTACTTCAGTCAGCTTAGATAAGACCTGTGATGTCCTTTCATAGAGTGATAGGCCAAACATATTTCGGATGCAGCTCCAATAAAATCAAAAGGATACAGCTCATTTTCCTGTATCTTTTGTAATTAATGAGATTGTTTAAAGACAGACTGTAAAGGAGAGTGTAGTAAGCACTTAATTGATCCTTTAGCCTCTTTACTGAATAGCTTATTTTTCCAGTCTCTGTGGTGATGTTTCCTGCACACAGATAGAAATGGTGATGCTTACTTGAGAGATGTAGTGCTACAAGTATGAGTATCATATCTGAGTATCTTGTTTTATTTTTCCAAGGGAAATTCCCTTTTTCTCTCCTGTCCCTAGGCAGTACTAGAGGATATTGCCAAGGGAATAAAATTTTATGCCTAATTTTAGTGTTCTTCTGCCTAATGCGGTGTGAATAAGTACCATGTTACAGCATTTAACCCAGTTCATCTTTGTCACTTCCCGAAGAGTTTCTCTGTTAAGTTAAATAACCAAAATGCAGAATACCCAGGATTTGTAACGTGGATGAACTGTGGGCAGTGATCGCTGTGTCTCTCGGAGAAGCTGCTCTGGCTTCCCTCTCTCCGAGGATCAGGGAATACCCTGGGAAGGGCTTCCCCAGGCCTCTCATGCTGCTCGTGCCAGGGGCTCATCCCTTTGTTTGTTATCTCCTTCTCCAGAATTAGCAGTTAAATCAAATGTCTTAATTTCCTAAATTTAAAAGAAGCTTATGCCCATCTAGCTTCTAAATGAGCAGTAGAGATTTGTTTTAATAACACATTTTCAGAGCTACTAGCAATTCCTCTATTGTCTGAAGAGCAAAAGGCTCATGTTTAAATATGAAATTGTGTTTATAACAAGTTTGCCTACAGTGTGGCTCTCGTGCCCCATGCATAAGCATGCAGGCTTGGTTTGGGGATATGTGTACATTTAGGAAGAAATAAAACTGTTGTATTATGTCATAGAAAATCATATGGTGGCAAGCAGGACATTTTATTTTCTGTACATCTTTTCAGTGCTCTCAAGGTGTTTTAGACCAACTGGTCTGAATTCAGAATGGTATTTCTGCAGTGTCTTGGTTATGCAGCATGACTTGCCTCATAAAAAGACCTACAAAACCAAACTCCTTGGGCTCGAAGTTGGCACTGCAAAGTAATGCCTGCATTTTGGCAGCACGTGCTCACACCAAGGCCTTTCTGGGTCTAATTAGGAGCACCAGAATGTGCTAAACTATATTCACAGATGGAAAAACTTGTCTCTTCCCGTGCTGGTGAGAGCGCCTGCGCTGGCTGGGTGTTACCTTTACTAAGACAAATAGTTCTTCAGGATTTTCCTAATGCTCTGACCAATCTACCTCCAACTGCAAACTCTGTTTTCTAGTGATGAAAACCTATTTCTCTCAACTTTTTGTAATACTCCGCATGTTTGGATCTACCTGAGGTTAACAGCATCACCGTGCATGGAGTTACTCACAGCTAGGAGGTGCAGCTCAGGCTGCCGCATTCTCACGAGGATGAGGGTGGTTTTTGGACTTTGCAAGTAAAAGATGCAGAGGCTGCGAGTAACAATGGCTCTTCAAGGGAAAAGAATCAACCAAAACTACCAATGAAAAATATGGGCATACGACCTCAAAACAGGGAAGAAAGGAGGCTCAGAAATCCCAGAATGGCTGTGGACGAGCTGGCTGAGGAGGTGCTCAGGGAGGAGCTACACTCACATCGAGGACTTATCAGCCCAAAGGCAAATCCCAGCAGGAAAAGGAGAGGAAGCCCAGGTAGGTTTATTCACATATACTAATTCTGCTATTTTCTTTCTTTTATTCTTTCTTTCTCTCACTCTTTTCACAATCCTAAGGACTCATCCCTTCTCTTCACTGTGTCCTTTCCTCTCTCACAATAGTGTCTAATTATGTGCGAACTGGAAACAAAGGAAGTACCTTTTCAAATAGCCACTTTATTGTAACATTATTATGGGTAGTGTCAATCATAGGCAAAATAAACAAGTTTAAATAGAATAAATGACACAAAATATTCATCACTGAGTGCTAGTGAGGGGGCATGTCGATTTTCTGTGGCTGAAGTTCAGTCGCCTGCAGACAGGCGCACAAGCAATTCCACTGAACCATAGACCTGAGTCTTCCCTTGAAACAGATGGGAAACAAAAGACTTCTTTGCAAGCAATTCTGTAATTGTCACAAAAACTATGTATTTTTCTGTGAACAAAATGTAAACATGTGGTAGAAGCCTTCATAGATGATTTCTGAGAGAAGAGCCCAAATCACAGACTTTTTTTTTTTAGAGAGTGAAAGTAGAGACATTTTTTTTGCTGGTTCAGGGAAGTGGCGTGCTGAATTAAACAGCAGTAGTCATCCAGTTCCACTGATAGATTTTCAGGTTGATTTGTGTATGAATATCCTCCTTTACCTTCAGGACACTGTCAGTACTTCCCAGGATAAGTTCTTTACATTTTGAGAGTGAGTTTCTAGGAAGGCCTGTTTTGCCCCTCCTTCTATAGTGAATTACTGTTTCACCATATCAGCTATGGAGAAGTCCTTGCTGTGAAGAAGCCAGGACCCCATATGTGATGGGGTGACCTTCAGCTGCTCTGAGGAAACATTTCTGGGGCCCCTTCACCTCAGGAACCAGTCTTTGTTTGATCAGTCATATGTACTGTGTAATTTTAGTATATATGGTAGGCCATAGTTCCAGGTGTCCCTGCTGGAGCAGGGGGGTTGGACTAGGTGATCTCTAGAGGTCCCTTCCAACCTCAACCATTCTGTGATTCTGCGATTCAAGGCTTAAAGTGACCTTCATTCATGGATTTGCTGAACTGCCCTCCACAAATTTGACCCATTTCATATGAGAAAAAACATATATGGCAAAGAGATGGGGATTTTTATTTGTGACCTGTTCAATCTTCTAAAGTCTGTTTTTTGTTTGTTTGTTTTGTTTTGTCACTGTTTATCAGCAAGCCTGTCTGACAAATGATTTGAAGAAAGAAGAAGAAGAAAAGGGTCCATCTTGTCAAATAGGTCTGTTTGGCCCTTCTGCTGCAACAGAGCAGAGAAAACACTTGAAGACTGGGTGTCCTGATTTGGCAAATACAGGCACTGCAAAGCAGTATGGCACAAAACACAGAGTGATTTCAGTGGAGGAGCTGTTGAGCCCCAGAGCCAGCTCTGTGCCCAACGTCTCACTGCACAAACCTTCGTTTCCTTTACCTGAGCCAGCACAGATTGCCCAGTGCTACTTCCAGCCATCTCCGGTGGAAAATAAAGGCATAGGACAAGAATGCACATTTGTTAATATGGCTCATGCACCTTGAACTTTTAATTTGTGACTTTCTATGATGTCATTTATTATGGTTAATAAACCTTTATTATGTGAAAACCATGATGTATTTGTTCTGTTTAAAAACCTGATATGAAATTCTCTTTTACTCTATCTGCACTTCTTACCAACTTCAGTGAAATGTGGTTAGCTTTAAATTTAAAATTCTAGGAATTGCAAGCATAGCTTGCTCACAGAGCAGAGCAAGCAGATCTAAAGCAGTGCTGCCAATAGTGCATATCAGAATTTGCCTCTGGAGTTTCCCCAATTTTTATTCAAGTTGACTCTTACAGGCCTTTTGTGTTCAGAATCACCAGTCTTTCCCTTGCCCTTAAAAGCACCTTCATTTTTTGTTTATAGAGTCGTTTTTCATTTACTAAATATACCTGATAAATTACTGGACAGTTACTGCACCCTTATTTCCAAATAGCAGGTAGATAACTTTCTGAACTAAGAAAGAGTAGCTAGAGTAGCTTTCTGAGAATTGCAGTTAATAAGATAACTGTATCATTATACATATTCTGCTTTAAAGAAATGTCCTTCCTTTACTGATGTGCAAAAGCATTCCCCCAAAATTTGAGTTTTACATAGCTGTTATTATCGCACGAATGTTAGTGAGCCATCATCACTTAATACAGCAGTCCCAAAGTGTTACTTTGTGTTTACGTCCTTGGAAGATAAGAGGAGCAGAAGGGGATATGCATCTTGCCTATGAAACTTCTCGCATTCCTGCACTTTGTCAAGAGCCATAGTTCTTGCAGGCAGTCTTGTAGCAATCAGGGGTTTCAAGTTCCTAGAGATGCCGCTAATTTTTCAGGGTATAAACACCTTAGGTATAGGAGCATTTCCATGGCATGTTGGATATAAACTCAGCACATGTTTGCAGGAGCGGGATTCACAATCTCCTCTGTCGAAAAGCTCTCCTTCCTGTTTTGGCTCTTCATTTGCACTGTGATTGATATAAGGGCTCAAAATCCCTAGCTGTACCATGTTTAAGCAGTTGTGGAATAGCTCTAGTCATGGCAAGTTTTGTTTTCTGCCACCATCACCTTCTTATCACAATTTCTTTTCTTTCTTAAAAAATCTGCTGGTAGATCTGCTCATGCAGGAAAAACAGGTTCTGCCCTATGGTGCAGATACAAGACCTCCACTGGTTTGTTCCATACAGGCCTCCGATGGTATCATAGGTGGAGTGCAGGAGGCTAGCATGGAAATGGGGAAATTAAGGAAGAACCCGAGGCTCATAAAAACAGTGCAAGGAAAAGAGGAATTGGCAGAAGCTGAGCCTGAACTCTTATAGTTCCCCAGGCAGAGTGTTGGGGTCTCACCAGGTGCTGCCAAGTATTTCCAAAAGGAATGTTTGAAATCTGCATGAACTCTCCATAATTCCAACACATCTTTGGCCAGTAAAGTTGTTTAGGAAGAACAATAATAATTGCAAAAGTCTCCTAGTATGAGTACTAGAAAAATCTAATTCCTAAGAGCTGAAGAGCGGCACAACTGTTACTGGTAAAGTTTTCTACTGTAGGCAGGGCTTCAAAGTGAGTGACTGTAGAAAGAGGCCTCTCCTCACCCATGTTTAGTTTTTTGATGTAAGAATGCAAATAGACCTGGAGATTCCAGCTGTCCTTTGTTTTGACCTCCTGAAAGAAAAAAAAAAAAAGAAAAGGACTGAAAAACAAGAAAGCACAATCAGTAGCTTCCATGAAAATGTGTAATCGATATATATCATGACTTTTCATATACGAAAATTACAGATTTCAGATTATAACTTAACATTGTTAACGAGAAACTTTTACATGACTGTTAACTGTAACCCCAAAATGACTAAAAATGCCTGAGCTAGTTCACACATAGGCTTAAACTGCCTTTTTTTTTTCTGATTAAACATCAAAATGTTGGAAATTTGGTAGCAGTAAAATGAATTTGCCAGACGTCTATATTGGAACAAGGATGCAATGCATTTGTATAGCTACATTTACAGAGCCAGTGGCCTCATCCTGTTCCCATTGAAGTCCTTCAAAATTTCTTCAGGGGAAGAAGGCATCTTTTATTAGTTTCTAGGTTTTTCAGCTGCTAACTTACAAGCTTTTCCAGTATGGCTTTCAAAGCAGTTCACTTAAAAAATACGTAGTTATTAACCCCCGCTTCATCAACTGAGTTCTTGATTGATTTATCATTTTGCCAAGAAGTCTGAATACTAAATCCGTTTTTGACGTGTCATTGCTGTTAGTATTTTTTTTTTGATCAACTATTACATTGGGTTTGATAAGTTCAAAAACAATCTTTTCCCGGGAGGTATCACACCCACGGCACAAGCCAAGAAGTATTTTGCTGTCCTCTCCAGAGGCAAGTCGCTGCTCCTGTTTACAATTAGGCTGAAACACTAATGAGCAAAACAGTATCCAATTGAAAGGGATGGGACACGTGTATTTGTGAATCTGGAACGATAGCAGCAGGTTTTGCTTTAGGAAGTGGCATATAAACTTTAAATTTGGAATAGTAAAGACCTCGTGATGAGGTCCTGGTTGCTTCTAGAAAACAAGATCTGGGTGAGTAGGATATCCAGCTCATTACTTACTTCTTAGAAGAAATTTTCAGGCCAAGTAAACAGTGTACAAACTGAAGCCCTTTATACGTTTGTTTTAAAAAGCTATAAGCAGAACAATAATGGGAAAAATCAAAACATTTATCTTTCCAGACTGAAAGATTTCAATTTTCTATTAGAAGAGACATTTTTGGGTACACAGTAGCTTTTTCTTTTTTTTAGACAAAATAAAGTATGCTCGTATCCAAAGTACTTTTGACTAAGTAAAAGGTTCTAGTTAAATCCACTTTGTTACTGTTAGATTTGCCAAGCATCTCGTTTTAAATAATAATGATAATAATAATAAAAAAGTTAACCTCACAAGCAGAAATCTTTCTTGAGATGGAATTTTAAGGATGTATGTGGTACCAGCTTCTACAAGTTTACTTGGTTCAGTGAGACCAAGATCCAAATATGCCTAAATTCTACCTAGGCTTTCCTGCTCAGCAAGTACTGCTGAAAGCCCTAAAGCCTCTGGTTAGGAGAGGTGGGGGAAGGGGAACGTTCTGAACTTTCTGAATTTGGCCCTGCACGGCCAACAAATTCTTTTCAATAAAATAACTACAATCTGTGCTTGAGGTTCATGTACAGCTGCAGAGGTTGCTGGTTTATCACTCTATGGCAGAGACACAGAGAATACATTTGGATACCCCTCATTGCTTGTGTAACTTGCAGACTGGCATATTTTATCTCCCGGAGCTGCTTTTGCCAATTGTGGATAGCTTTGCATGCAAAGTAGCTGTACATACACCATTATCCTGCTTGTTCTTCCTTTTTTTTAATTTTTTTTTTCCTCCCTCTTTTTAGACCTTAGTAACAGAGCTTACAAAATTTCTGATAGAAAATTAATTTTGGAATTGATGGTGTTGTATGAGAGCAGATCTGCAGGTGTTTCCATTAGCATTTTTAACCCAAGCTTCTCATGATTTTTAGTGTGTTTTTGTGATTGCTTTTAATACTGATTATTGCAGCCAGCAAATAATAAAAAAGCAAGGTGGGAAAATAATAGACTCTCCTTGATGGTAGTAAAGAGTATGATTTTGTTTTCCACATCTATGACAGAGACTGCTGCTTGAAGGGATTTTAATTTGATGGTGCCACCTAAGCAGTGATCTTAAAAGGAGTAGCAGTAGCGAAGGTGCCAGAGCAATCTTCTTACTAGGCTTTGCCTGGTGAACTGGGGTGCGATTCTGTCTCCTATTCACTGAGTTGTCTCTCATCTCTGTCATTGAGACAGTCTGCGTTGAGTTGGCCAAGTACAGGTGTCCAGTGTGCACTTGCACCTGAGCTGGTTTTAGTCTGTTTGGGTCAGTCCCAAAGAAAACATGGCTCTTTGGCATGTAAACTTTCAGGAATTTTCTACCAAATGTCAGATTAAGCAAGCACAGGTACATGCCTTGTAGTTACATCTTTTATTTTGCTCTGTATCTACACTCTGAGCTAAAGATTTCATTCTTCATTACGATGAACCTTCTGTAAATCTCTATCATGGAATGATGTCTGAATTAGGTCCAACTGAGGTTCTCTGATTCTTGTTTAGAGATGATGAAACCCATATGCAGATAGAGAATGCTGCTGTGACTACACTGACTTCACCCTATACTCCCATGTATAGGTAATTTTATTCCTGGCATCTCCCCCTGTCAGTGGGAATAGAAACATCCAAGAGCCAAGTGCTGGTTCCTCCTGTTGGATGAGGTGTGAGAGGGAATCCAGAACATCTGCATAGATCAGGAGGGTGGGAGGAGAATGCAAAGCTCAAGTCTGGTGTCACTGAAAAGCATCTTTTAAAAAAATACCCTCTTTCTCTGTTCTGAAAAATCATTTCAGAAAGGAAATGGATTTTTAAATTTTAGTAGCTAATTTCTATTTTAAGTGAGAAAAGAAACAGTAGAAATCAGTTGAGTGCTAATGGGAAAATACTGTGGCTGGTCAAATAGGTCCTTCCTATTTTAAGGTCCTTTATAGGATGACAGAAATTAAAGTGAAAAGTAAAGCATGAAAAAAAGATGTAAAATCCAGAGGAGTGGGATAGAATAAGGAATACGGTGGGAACTTAAGTAAATATGACTTGGAAACAGAACTGAAATAGATTTTTTTGCCTTTTTTTTTTTTTATTAAATCTCTCTGGATGAATGTATTTGTTTTAATGTAGGTAGTCACACTGTAGAATAATGAAAGAAAGTAATTTTTGTGTCTCCACAACAAAACATCATCCTGCTCTGCCTCCTGCTGATCGAGCAGGACGGATATGTTGCTACTTCATTTTCCATGCACAGGACACAGGTCGGCTCATTGCAATGTCAAGAGACTAGAAAACTTGGACCCAGCCAGGACATAATATGGTTCAAAGTCTTTTGGTTATAGCAAGCACTAGTGTCAACTGAGTTCGTCCAGTGATTTTTCTGTTTTCTTTGAATTTATTCAGGTGTTACTGCAAAAAGAATTTGACTGTGGGTAACTTGGAAAGCTCAACAGCCCTGGCAGAATGTCAGGTATGAAGGCAGAGTAGAACTGCATCATTTATATACAAGTACAAGAAAATAATGTATTTTAAATTCAAAATTTGAATATTTGGGAGACTCCTTTGAAGAGAAAGAGTATCCTTCATGCAAACCTTGATTTTTCAGAGTGGGCCTTTGGGCAAATTTCTAACTTCAAAACACGCTTCAGTTTGATGTGATTTAAGCCGTTTAGAGCATCTCCGCTCACCTTTAAATTTTTTATATTTCTTCACATGATATCATACATACAGTGGCATCAATTTTGCACTCCATCAAAACTGTTCTCAGCAATGGCAAGAAGGCAGAAAACAATAAAATCTTAGGGGACAGGGACATGTGTGTGAATTCCAAGTCGTGTTTCAAGGCTTTGTGCTCTCCATAGCAGCAATGGCGAAGCTGAAGCTGGGATTAGTTTGTGCGTACTCAGAATATTGCATACGCTGAGACCAAGGCTACACCAAGGCTCTGAAACCAAGGCGAGACCATCATCAGTCAGTAAAACACAAGAGGAGAACCATATTGGCTGTTTATAGGGTCAGATTCAATGTTACAGTTGTAGGTGGGTCACGATGGCACCATTGGAGGCACCGTTTGCCTCAAAGGCAGGTATGGAAGTGAGCCCACGCAGGGTGTTTCTAGAGACCAGCAATTCCAAACCAAACCAGACCAGCTTTCTGATGTGCAGTCTGCTCTGTACTGCAGACTCAGGGCTCTGTCATCATTCCAGACAACTTCAGTGGTTACCATCTTTGGTATGTGTTGCAGTGGCAAGCTGAAAAGTCTGCAGAAGTCTTAGTTAATTATAAAAATTGCAGAATATACAATTTCTCTAAAAATATTCTTCAGTAATAGTCTACGTATATATCAGTCTCAGTAGTTAGAAGCTACAGTTGTTACTCATCCTGAGATAATGAAGTGATGCTGTTCATTTTTCACACTCATACATTGTGTGTAAGCGAGCACGGGCAGACACAACTACTCCTCGAAAAAAAATGCATGATTATTCAATTTAATAAGTTAAAGTAGTAGAGAAAAAAAAATTCATCTTAAAAAAAAACAAACAGTAAAAAAAAAAAAACTTCCAGTAATGAGCTAATGCAAACTGATATATTTGATATTGCTTTGGGGCAAAGGGATGAGCTAGGTGACCTTTCAAGGTCCCATAAATCTCTATTTCCTGTGACTGCATGAGCAGTAAAAGAAAAAGGGAGAAATATAAAAAGGAAAAGCAACATAAGGCAGCGGAACTAGAGGATTTGAATATTGAACAAAGCTGACCATGCTCTTCAACAGAGGCAGGGCAGGCACAGAGACACGAGCAGGTATCAGGAATGATGTTGTGGAACTCAGCGCTGACTAACTTAGCAAGGGGAGAGGCAAAGAAGAATCTAAGCTCTGATTAATTTACCTTATGACTCGGGGCAACGTCTTAGGCAATCAAGCACTTCTGAGAATTAAGGATGTTTTGGAGGGGAAGATCATATTGCTGCAAGGTTTAATAAAACATACAAATTCATACACATTTCACAGAATTAGTTACATCGGGGTAACAGTGATAATCTAGGTCTATGATCATGGCAAATTTTACAGAGAAAAGTAATTGCCTTTTATTATTTGGCTGCCTTATCTAACACATTTGGAAAATAGAAAAGTTTGAAAACCAAAGTCCTTTGAGTCAAAATAGGAGCGTTCCCTCCTCCCTCCGAAGTTAAAGGCAGCAGCTGCGATCTGACAGCACAAGACCTTAAAGCACAGTCTAGTGGTGCCTCTGAGTCAGCCTCCACACGAATACCAGAGCTACTTAAAGTAACTGGGATCCGCTTGTGGTTTGAATTTTGGGGGCTTTGGTAGCACCTAGGGCGTTGCGCAACCAAGGACGAAAGGGGAGGCCCCTCAAATGCAGGGTGTCCGTGGCCTCCTCCCAGGCTCTGCTCCAGCGGGGTGGGAAGGCCCTGGCACTGCACTGGGAGCTGCTCGCTCTGCAGGCTGCTGCTTTTGGTAGCAGGAGACGACGATTTTTGCACTTTTGTTAGATCCAGTATTTGCAATGGAAACTTGGAGATCTGAAAGGGAAACATCTTTGCACTTAAATGTGTTTGAAGTGCAGGTATGGACTCGATCATTTGGAAGGTCTTTTCCAACCATAATGATTCTATGTTTCTGTGGTTCTGTATGGCCCATTGCTGCATGCCAGAGTGTTTTGGCTACTGGTTAGGCCTCAGCTGTACATGTCCAAAAGGCTGTTGCACTCTCTGCTCAACATTAAACCCACTTGCAGGTATCAGTAATTCAGCATAGCGGTCTCTTAACGCCAAGGCCTTTTCTAGATAGGGTTGTTGTGCTCAGTACAAGCAATTCTATATCAAAATTGTACCGAAACGGGGTTGCCTCAGCCAATCAAGCTGCTGACATGCTGCATATGTAAATACTGCATAACTTTTTTCCCCCACTTGTGCAATTTTCCGCGTGGTGATTGGTTTCCAGAGGCTGCTTGTCGCTTCCAGCCTGCAGCTGTTGCTGGGTAACGATGCAGTAGAAGGAAATCCTTGCCTGGCGCTTTCATCCCAGTCACAGCACAGATATTTGCATACGCATATTAAAATATTTCAGATAACGGCATTATGAATAAACAAATCTGTGCATCTTATTGGCTGTTATAACCTCCTGCCAAAGGCTGGCTCCTTTGCTCAGAAATCTTCAGCTGTGCCTCACAGAAAGCTCATCCCTTCTCCTGGCGCTCCTCAGCCACAGCGGAAAAATTGCAGATGTGCGTGTGCCATTGGAAGGAGGGACAGGGAAACCCAAAGAGAAGGATCCTGTTGAATCACTGATTAGAAAATTATACCCCCTCTAATTCATCATTTCTCTTTACAGTCCCGCAAGACTATGAGTACCATAAAAAGAGTCGAGAAATTGTATTTCCCGTTGTTGACCCCTGGAGAATGCCAAGGTCTTTTTCTCATTCTGGTGGAAACAATAAGAACACTATGGATGGCCCCATTTGCAATTTTGAAAGATGATCCTTGATCTGTATGGAGAGAAATGACAGCTCTAAAGAAAAGGGTTACGTGGAGTGGAGGAGAACGCTAAAATGTTGGAAAACTTCTTTTAAAAAATCTAAAAAATAATTGCAGTTTTGTGAACTTCATTTTGGTTCTGTTCCTCCCTTTCAGCATTTAATTAACAAGATTACTATAGTTGAAAGAAGCTTAAATGCTCCTGGCTTTAGCAATGTGCAGAGCATGACATGGCTAAGCAAACTCTAGGTGAAATTCTGGGCCTGTTGAAATCATAGGCAGTTTTGCTACTGGCTTTAATCCTGCCAGGATTTCACCACCAGAGCCCACTTCTTTCTAAGATTTTACTGGCTAATTTATGAGGATTAATCTGAAAAGATTAGGATCACTGAATAAGTTGCTTAACACCTGAAGCTTCTTTACCTGATTCAGGGAATGCTGAGGTCAGGGAAAGGGCTCTCTGTAAATTTTGGTGAATAAAACATAGAGGTCCCAATAAACCCTTAAGAGTTACAACGATATTTCCTTAAGGGCTAAGATGCTGTAGAACTAAATTGATATTCTGATACTGCAGTTAATACTTTGAGATTTTTTAAGGTTCAGCAGGATGAATCACACGGCAGTCAACAATTAGCTTTAGCTAAAAGTTTGTCTGATGTGTAAGGCAAACTTGTGGATTTGGTTTGTTGCACATTTTTGTTTACATAAGTTCTCTTTCTTTCACACATATAGACACCCACATCCTCTGTTTTCCCATAATCTCTTGTTCCTTTATTTTATTTCTGATTGTATTGCTTTTTTTCCCCATTACAAGGTGGCTTAAGAATGTCTGTAATCCCTTTTATGGGATTCTTTGTGCCTGATCCTAAGGCCATTGGCTATTGGAAAGAATTCCAAGAGCAGATCCATAGATCAGGCCCTTCAGGCCTTAAATATTAACAAAACATGTTAATATTTATCACTTGCAGGTATCATATGTTTTTGTTATGCAGTGATGCTTGTTTAAAAACAGGAAATAACAGCATAAAAGACAAAATGAAGCTATGAAAAATAAGTCTTGTTTCTGCCCTGTATAATGCAATAGCGGTTGAGAGTTGACATAAGGATAAGTGAGGGCAAAATCTGGCCCTCTGAGCTTGTGTGGTTGCCATCCTCTCAGCACTTTCTGCAGTGTGGGAGACAGACTGATCAGCAGAATCAGGGCTTTTGCTTCTGAACAGCACGTTATTCTTGAAACTCCTGTGGCTGGAGAAGATTTCAGGACAGCAGTCAGGTCATACCACAGCTGAGAACGGCTGATCCCTCTGCTGCAGCCCACGCGAGGAGAGTTTTGGCACCTGCTTCCTCTGAAGTCCTTCACCTTCTCCCCTGCTATGAGCATAGGTGTTGCTGTGGCAGATGCTGCGGGTCAAGGGGCTCTGCAGATGTGTGAGGGAGGGCTGCAGAAGAGACACCGGCTTTAACTGGGGAGTGAGGTACGTGGATCCCAGTGGAAAGAAGGCAAAAAACAAAACCAGAAAGCCTAATGCCTTGGTTTGGCACAATAAGGCTAACAACTGTAATTGGAACAAATGTCTGCACTTTTACAATTAATTAATTGTGAGTTTCAGTGAACATTTTATAGGTCACAGATTCCTTAAAGTTAAATCTTTCTATTATGTGAAACAGGCATATGCAGGTCATATATCCTGTTGGTTTTCTGTACTCAGATATTCCCTATTACTCATGATTGAAGGGAAGTACCTAGGAATACAAAGGGAAATAATTCAGTAGATGTCTCTTGGAAATGACCAGTGCTGGCTAGAACGAAGCCTCGTGCAGGAGGGAGTGCAGCGGCTCTCAGCTCATGCTGCTCATGCCCTACAGTGCTGGTAAGGCAGTTTCCCTACTAGTGCCACGACTGAATAGCAACTATATTTTTGCTCCAGACTGAGTAGTGCTTCTGTGCAGAGATAAAACCAAGGCCTAGAAGGGAGATCTTTGCATTCGTGTGTGTCTTTTGTGCTAAACTGTACAAGGAGCAAGCGTCTAGAGGTGAAACGCCAATCCATCAAAACACTGCACTGCACAGACTTCAGAGCCTGCAAGAGTCTGCCATGGCACCTCATTAGAAAATTTCTGCCGTCAGACATTCAGAACTAAAAGCTCGCTTTAGCAAAAGTGGTGCAAGAGGGAGAGAAGGGGCCGTTTTGATAATAAACCCCATCTCTGATTGCAAAGTGATTCTGTTTCAGAAAGCTGTCTTACTAGGAGCATTGACATACTAACTTTCTAAATGTGAGAAATACAAATTCTAAATCTTTGCATATTCACAGAGAGCTTATAATTGTCAAGTATTGTGGTGAGACCTCAGTCCAGAGTAAACTTTTTTTTTTTTAATGTAGCTTTCTAGCATGTCTCTGAGGATCCTGGTTTGTGTGTATTTTCCACTGAGGACCCAGCGAAGGCTATTAGACTTGGCAGGAGGCCATAACAGTCCTAATGAATATTTTATTCAGAATAATCCTGCATTGGGTAGAATTTGGCAGACTTGTAGTGAGAGGCTGCTGGCCTCAGTTGTCCTTCAAAAGCTTCTCCTGTCTCATTGGTTGCCTTCTTTATTGAAATTTATTTTTACACTGTCTGATGGTGATAGAATTCCCTTAATTATCTCCAAGACTGTCACTCAGCCAAAGGGATTCAGTCTCCATTCTTGTAGGGTGATAGAATTGATGCCTTGTTCACTGTTATTCCCCAGTGATCCTCATTTGACACAAATCAGTAAGTCTGGTAATGGATTTCCCCATTGCCAAGGGCAAGAGGAAGAATTATGGTCAATTTTCCAAAGGTTATGCCATCTTCAGACTGCATTTCCAGGAATGCTGCATTCAGAGCGCGTGTTTCACTTGCATACTTCACACCTCAAATGTATCACACCTGAAATCAAAATTATTCTCAAGTCTTCAAACATTTGCTGTGGTTGGGGAATTTTAAGGCAACAAGGGGACTGTGAGGTCCCAAGTCAGGTCCTCTGTACAGTACAGGACACAGATCCTCATTTAGTAGTTTTTGCCTTAAGCCAAGGAGTTTCAGCTGGTACCTTTTGGTGAGTTGCCTGAGTTGTCATGTTCTGCTGCCAGTACACTGGATGCTGTAATGTGGATAAATGGATGGATTTAATTGGATACCTCAGAAATTATGTTGTACTTTATCTCCGTATGACTTGTTTATAGCTTTCTTAGCAGCGACTGTATGTGCAGACTATATTTTCAATGAATTTATCCCTTTGAATAAAGCAGGGAGTTTAGCTAGTTTCTGTGGCCTCTTATCAAGCAGCTAGTGATCTCCTCTTGACTGAGGGGGGCAATTTTCCTTTCTCATCTACCCATTTGAAGGCATTAAGATGTTTGCCTTCCTTGGGAAAAGCAAAGATGTAGTCACAGGAGGAGATGCCAACTGCTATAATACTCCAATGTCCAGGTACTTCAGGGTCTGTTTTTTAAGTGACAACTATTAGCGTGAACGCTGCTGATGCAGTGGTGACGTGGAGGGAACGCGGTCACCACCTAGCTAGTGATGGGAGCCACACAACCGGGAGCATATGCAGAACGCCAGGTAGAAGTGACTGGGAAGCCTCAGGCCACTTCTTCTTTCTTTTCCTTGGAGTAAGTCTAAACCTGGGCCTGATCTTTATCATTTGAACAGCAAGGTATCTTTGCACTGGAAATGGAAGTTGCTTCTTCTTGTCCCTATTCCTCTGTGTTTTCAAAGAGAAGTGTCCAAGCAGCTTGCCTGTCACTAAAGGAGGCATCAAGGAGCTTTTCAGGAATTGTTTTTTATAGACTGTGTTATGTGTATGTTTGTGCTTCATTCCTCTGGCAAACATGAGGTTAACTGAGGTATCTTAACTCATCTTCACCGAGTACTCAGTTTTTCAGGAAGAGGATGAATTATCTTAAATTTATTCACATTTGTTGTAAAGTAAAGTGTCACAACCATGCAATTACCGTGGATCAAGTAGCTTGTTATTCCAGAGCACCTTCCTCATGCATGTGGCCATTTAGAATTTAAATCCATAATCTTTCAAGATCTTGTTATGATTAATAATCAAAGACTCTCCCAGGCATCCCCTATGACTTACGACTTACATAAGCCCTGCCAATAGCATTGAAGATGGGGGACTGATAAATATGGTAATGGAAAAAATAGCTGTCAATATCTGTCTACAGACAAAGGGAAAAAAAAATTTCAGAGGAGTTTAGTCTGGAGGACAATTTCTGAACATGACAAACTCTTTATTTTTAAAATAATAGGTTACATCCTATAGCTGAATATAATAACACAGTAATTTTAGATATCCTGTAGCCCAAATGGTGCACTTGTGCTTGGATTTCATTCTAAGATACACTGGTCTGAAATTAGCAACTTTCAAAGTATTTTTTGTCAAGGCCTGCTTAAATTTGCTTATTATAGACTGAATACAGCAACAAGGACAATACGTATACTCAATACTATTAAAAGAAAGAGGAAGCAAGGGATATACCCTTTATTTAGAATATTTTAATGCTTTTATCATCTTTGTAGATAGTTATAAAATCCTTCTGGATAAAAAAAAAAAAAAAGTTGAAAACAGTTTACTAGTTAATTTGGAGGATAGGCTGTTGCTAGAGAAAGATCAGAATCACCTGATGTCATTGTGGCCATAAAACTTAAGTGTGCCCTTAAGTGTAACCAAATGCATGTTAACAGATCTGTATATAAAGACTACCCTTACAGGACTGGTGAATGCCTGGGAAAGGAGCAGCTGAAAGAAGTCTTTTGGGAATCATTTCAGAATATATTCTTAAACGTGTGTGAAATGTTAAAGAAAAATAATAGTGAACGAATGTGTAGAGTCTGAATTTCTTTTTTCTTCTTGGTTTGAGAGCTAGATGTCTACATCCCATTCAGCATCTTCAAGTTATAGTAACAGCAGTAGCATGTCTCAGGACTTAGAACAATTAGCTATCGCTTTTTATGTTTTATTTTTTATAAAATGGATTTAAACAAATTCTGAAATATCTCTGAGATAGCCATGATTGGGCATAGTCAGAGGATGCTGAGCAAGGCAGACTAATGTGCTGAGACGATAAATGGATTTTTCTTTCTACGTGTCCAGGTTTCTGTGTCTTGCCCACAGCCTCAATGTCGAACTGATTGCCAAGTTTGTGATCACTAGAGAAATCTGCCATTAGTGGAGACCTTTGTGGTGGAGGTTTAAAGGTTTGCTCTGAAGTCTGGGGCATGTTTCATTTCCTGAAACATCTTGGTGTGCTCCGGCTGAAGAGCTTCCTGCTACTTCTGATGGCGTTGCTTACTTGTGGCGGAGTTGCACCTCTTGTATTTTCCTCTGGCACCGGCTAGTTTAGCATTTAGAAGGCTGAAGTTCCATCGTCTTTGTGGTATCACTGAGGGCATTGGAGTGAATTGCAGAAATTCAGTGAAATGCAGTAATAAGTCTGAGCTTATTACTCAGGCTTACACAAACCATGATATAATGGTTCTTTTTGGCTATTTGTTGCAATCCTTCAGCATTTTAGATGCTAATAATCCAGCATTTCTTTCTTGGTGTGGGATTTTTGTTTCGTTCATGGGAGTGCAGGAAAGATGTTGCAATTAGCTTTAGTTCTTAGTACACAAAAACACTGAACTTCACATTCATGCCTACAAACATGCACATGAAAACAGGAAATTTGTCCCTGTAGATTTTCAAGAACTTATGTTGCTACTTGATTATTTTCATAGTGTTTAGTGTTTTTATAAACAAGATTATCATAAATATAAGTGTTCATTTTGAACTGTGAAAGATGTACAGTTTTGATAGATAACAAGTATCTTCAGTGAATGTAAATATTTGCATCTGTTTTGGTGGGTGGCAGCAGATCACTAGGCTGGTCACTTCACAATTTCCATACTGTGTATGGAAATCCAGCATACTGTGTATGGAAATAGGACTTATCAAGTAAAGAGGAAACAATCTTTAAATATCGTTTTAAAACTAATTCATTGGTATTTGTGATTAGCTTTCAGTATTTAAAATATTTATTCATCTTTATTTGACATATGAAAGACTCAAAGGTCTAGCTGTCACAGAAGCCAACTAATATCCTGATACAGCATTTAAACTTGTGTTTAACCTAAAAATATGAATAGTTCCACTGAAAAGAGTGAGGATATTAATGACCTTCAAGCTGAATGTTTCAGTCTTTGAAAGATGTAAGACTCACTGTCTTTACCTTAATATACTGAGACCGACTGTCCACTAAATTCTTTCATATGCTCTAAGTGAGAAATTGGAAAAAAAGTAAAAGAAGTATATATATCTATATTTTAATAGTCACAGTAATTTTAAAGGCACCTTGAAATATAGTGTTTATAAAATGCTCTAACAGAAATGTGATTCTCAAGCCGTTGGTACCCATTTAATGTGTAAAATGTTTATCCCTCTATTAAGAAACTGAGCAGCCAAGATTTAGGAGGTGGTTTCTTTTCTCCTCCAGCTCTGCGCTATTAATCTCGAGCAGTGCTGTTTGCTGCTGTTTCACCGAGGGCTGCCTGGCGCGTTCGGAAGGGCTCCACAGGGCTTGTTTACAAGTCACACATGCTCTTTGCTGGGCATGTTCATGCCCTATCGTTTTTTTTAACAATAAAGCCGACATGTTACAGAAAAAGGAAAAGAAAAAAAGAGCAGGAACTGATGTAACTAAATTGTGTGTAAATGTCGCTCCAAATTGGAAGCATTTACTATTCATACCCTGGAAATTAGTGAAGCTCTGCGTTCTGGCTCGAGTGTTTGCAGCAATTGCAGTCGCAGCGGGGTGAGCAGTCGGCATGATCTGTCTCTGCTGACTCCTGTCCCCCGCTGCTCTCCTTGCTTTAACATTGTCTGACACCCATACGCTATTCCTGCATCCCTGCAAAATGTAATCAGAGCCATATCAATATGGGAAAGAAAGAGAAAAAAACCCTATTTGGTTATGTACAGCGTGGATGTAGCAATGAATCCACATGAGCTACTGATGGCTGTGGAAGGCAGGGAGGTGCCCACTCCGTAGGGCAGATCCCTGCAAGTGGGACCGATTTTCCAATTTTCAACATAAGTAGAATTCTCTTACTAAGATGTAAAGGATGCCATAGCATTCATTCTCTAAGCACTCCCTCAGCCCGTCATACTCTGTTTGTGTACACATCCATACACACATGCATTTTCACTCTAATACACATGACTTATTTGTGTTCACCGTAATCCCCATTGCTGTGGTTCCCATGCACCTCCCAGTCTTTAGCATCTTCACCACTCTGCACCACCCCATGTATTTTTATCCCGCATTGCCGAGAGGAACCATGTCCCAGTTCACGCAGGAAGACCGTGGCAGAGGAGGTCTCGTAAACCACACGTGCTCCCATGCCGCTCGCCCACCTTTCTTGCCTCCTAGTGCCAATATTTAGTGCTTTTATTTTCTGTGCCTTTAAAATTCCCCTCGCTGCCGGTGCCTGCAGAGGCAGCAGCCATTTTGCTGGCACTCGTTACTTCATCTCACACGCGTTCCCCGCGAGGCTTCTCTGGTGTGTGCAGCGGTACCGTGATTTCACTGCCTCCTGTCTGAGATGAAAGAAAAGAAATAATTAAAATAAATGTCACCGGAAGAATAAGTTTTTCAGACAGAGACATGCCCATGCCTTTGAGAAAACATGGTATGATAAAGGAAGCGATGACATTGGGTAAACTAGGCAAGAAGGTAGGAGTGGAAGGGAGATTTAAACAGGATAAATGAGATAATGAGGACAGCTGGGATATCTATGCATAGCAAACAATTTGTTTGGCAAATTTGTCCTTGTTCCCTCTTTGTGAATTGTGCATGAACAGATTTCTCAATTTTTTAGCTATTCAGAACTATTCAACAGATCCCTCTTGTGAACAGACTGAACCTCCGCGTTGCTGGCGGAGCCTGCGCGGCCCCGTGCCCCCTCCGGCCTGGCCTAGCACGGCGCTTTTCAGGAGCAAACCAGGGACGAAATCCCTGTTAAAACATCCCTGATAAGATTTACGAGCCCTGAACGCCGTCCATAGGGTCAGGGTCAGTTTGCGTGGCGGAAAAAAAGAGCTATTTTCCACGCAAAGTATCTTTGCAGTGAATAACTTAGCTCACTGTAGACACTGTAAATCCTCCTTGGCAGATGGTTAAGTCTATGTTGTGACCCCCTTTTTCACCCCAGGGAGTGCTTGCCGAGCGTGGCCTCATCTGGGCTGGCATTTTAATGTGAACATGTTTGTTCGGATGTTGCATTGAAGTGCAGATGAAGTTACGCGATTCGGTGAATAAGAAATATGGTAATTACTGGAAACTTAACGTAAATCTAACTTGTTTTAATTTTTTATACCTTCCTGAACCTTCCTAAGAGTGAGCGCTGTAATAATAAGCATTAGCCATGTAGGGGGCCTTACTTTCAACTGCATAATAGTTTTATGTGATTATCCGTGTAATCTATGGCTAAAGGACTAGCAAGGATGCCTGCATTCAACAAATCTGTCTAATTCTCATAAAATAATATTAAGCAAGAGTCAGATTGGTTTTGGCAGAAGTATGAGACATTGTCACAGTGAACACCGTTTTTATTATTTAAGTAATGCAAGTAATGTGTTGGAAGCTCCAGTACTGCCAGTCTTGGTGGTTCGAAGGTCTTTTTTGCTCACAGGATATTTTTTGTTAAGAAGGCCAAAATGCAGCGTTGAAGCTTTCATGTCCTGAGCTCACAGATGCTACTGTAGGAGTACTGCAGAGGCTGACGTAGTTTTTAGCAGTTATGTTGGTGTAACTTTGTATGAAAGACACACTGAGGAAGAGCTGTTAAAATGCAACAATAAAGCACCAGAAAAATCGAATGCTATATAGACATTACCAGCTTTTCTTGTTGTTGAGATCTTTGGTATCAAAAGAGAAGGAACTCTTTTAAGACCATAATGTTACTCAGCCAGGTTTTATTATTGATGGTGGTGGAGACTCCCAGTTGTCTGGGGCAACTGGCAACTGTTATGGTCTCCACTGGGAGAGAAATGCTTATGGCTTAGGTCTTTCTTTCTCAATGGAAGACAAAGCTGCATAATGGGGTCAGTGTCAAGTATCTCCCAGCTAAGACTGTAACGGAGACAAACATTGTTAGCAAAGGTATTAACAAAGCTTTCTATTCTGCATCACTCAAAATAATATGTCAGAAATTGTGGTCCCTTACTTGTGTGTAAGAGTATGGTTAACAATATATACATATTAGTAAATTTAAAAAAAAAAAAAAAAAAAAAGCTTTGTGGGATATTTACAGTGGAGATTCCAGGCAGCTGGAAACACAGGCTGGGTTTTCAGAGGGCAAGTTCAAGGATACAGTCTGTGCTTTAATTTAATTGTCATGTTGCCTTTTGGGTTGGGGGAGTTAGAGGAAGAAAGAAGGTTGGCTAGAGAAAACTTGTGGCAACAAAGGACAGAGAAGTATAGCAAGGAGAAAATGGTAAAGCTGAAAATCAGTTGTGTTTACGGGTTGGTTTGGTCCCCCTTCCATTTGACAGTATTGAAGTCTAGTTCTTGAGGGATGAATACAGTAAAGAATTGACAAGCTTGGATAACTGCAGCTAATTAGAGGTGCTATCTTCTTTATCAAACGTATCACATTAGAGCACAATTTTGTTAAAATATGCGTTCACAAGCATGTTAGACTTTTCTGCGGCTGGTGTGATATACATATATACATATGCATGGACACATTTGTTTGTATGTAAAAAATCTTTCAAAAACATTTATTTCTATACTTTTTGTTGGTTGAAAATAGAAATGAAATAACAGAATCTGAACACATGCATGCATGCATACAGATGAAGTGCTTCCTTCTTAGTGTATCTTATCCATCCGAAAAAGGCAGAAAAGTTTGTCTTTTTCACTTGTGTAGAAAACTTATATTTAATTCAGTGAGCATAACACTAATATAATTCTATAGGTACTGCTTTAAAAATCTATGTGTTTGATACAAGTTTATATGTTTTCTGTTGCCTTTTATAATCACAGTTGTAATAAACCGTGTTCACTGTAAAACATTCTCCTTACAGCTCATTAAATAGACTTTTTTATGTAAAGGAGGCTATCGTGGTTGCAAAATCAAGTTTCGTAAGCTAAAGCAAAGCTACAGTTCTTTTAAAGGTATTTGGACATGCCCGAATCGAACGCAGGCTTTCCCCGTATGAGAGCACTGCGAGGAATTACCATTTGACAGCTGTTTCCCGTCTTTTGTGAAAGGAGCTGATGATGCCAGTCCATTCTGTAGCAGCGGCTTCCATATCACAAAATCCACTACCTTAATTAGTGCTAATTGGCATCCTTGTTGGAAGTAGCAGTGGAAAGGCCAAGGACTGGATAAGCGTGGGGAATGAATTAGCCTCTCGCTCCTGGCCACGCACCCTGCAGCACAGGCAGGACGCCCGCGCTCGATAGGCTCCGTGCTGCATACTGAGCTATGAGGGCTGCCCAGCCGGTTGCTTCTCATTTATTTATGAAAACAAAATGAGCAGGAAGGTTGCAAAGGGAGGATTAAAAACCTACAGTAATTGTTAGATTAACAAAAATGTATTCCAATCCTTAAATTAAAAAAAAAAAAAAAGGCAGCAAAATTGGGTTCTTCCTGAAGGCTTGATGGCCAGAAAAGAAAAAGTAAATAAAAGTCCAAGACTGAACTGAATAAATAAAATATGTAATACAAATGACCACGCAGATGGTTTCATACACATTTGCTTGCTTGTTTCTGCTGTTATTTAGTATCTGGCTTCTGATGGGCTTGAACATGCATGTTTCTTTGGGTTAGAGCAACGATGTGTGAAAACAAGTCCGAGGATATTTTTCACTTCTGAACTCTTATTTCTTTGTAATTTCATTCGTTCTTTCTATAAAAGGACCCTATCAGATGACACTGTGGCACCAAAGTATGATAAAATGGATACTCCCTAAAGTTGAGGATACTAAGATGAAACATATGCAGCAAAATCAGTGCTATGTTGCCGGGTACTGCACCTGTCCTTTAAGATGTTGCTGAGATGTTCTGTCCTCTCTTATGTTTCCCTTTCGGGGATGATTTTGTAGATTTCCAGCGTCTGGGATTTGATAATACCTTGATGTGTTCAGTGGTGTGTTCAGTGGCCTGATTGCGTTGGAGTGAGTTCTTTGCATACATAAAAGCTAAAAAGCGAAGTCAAATGCATGCATTCCAAACTGGGAGGAAAGTGGGAGGAAATACATTTCTGCTATCAACTTTATTGACTTTAAGATACTACTAACTGAAAATTTGGAGGATGCAGCTTTGCAAACCCCTTTCCTGTGCATTTTATAGGTTGTACAGCAATCCCCTTCTTGACACGTGCATGCTGGCTTGCCTCTCAATAGATAACTTACTCAAAATCACCTTTCGTTGGAGAGGTTTATTTCTTTCGTTTAGTTAAGATTGAAGCCTGTATGAGTGGTAGCAGTAAAACACAGATACAAATCAGGCAGTGTACAGAGGGAAATTGAGATCTCTTCATCATTTCCCATGCATTCGTTCTTTGGCCAAGAGAAAGTCAGGAGGAACAAGAAGGTTTTGTAGCATGACTAACAGATTAATGAACTAAGCTAGCAAAGATATTATAAACTAACAACACCTTCTCACTGAAAGTGCCCTGTCTTCTACTATCTTGTACCATAACTCACACACATACAAAAAACTAATCTGAGTGTAGCAACCCCTGGAAAACCAGTTTGAGACATGCGCTCAAAGGCCTTAACTTCTTGCACCTTTGAAATTTTGTGCTGTAGGTCCCCTTCCTGACACACCTGCCTGGAAGAAGAAAAAGTAGTTGTCATGTTCTGGCATCCACAGCTGGAAGCCCAGAAGACCCATGTTTCCAAAAGCTGCCACTTAGCAGTGTGTTTGCTTTGGGGAATACATAAAGTAGAGAGAGATACATACATGCAGCAAGGAGAAGAGCTCTTTAAGCTAAGGGACCCTACTGGCACAAAAATTATTGGGAGGATTTCAGACCAGCAGATCTGTGAGGCTCTGGGTCATCTTTTCAGAAGGAGGACTGGGGGCTAGCGGCAAATGATTTTGTATTTAAAACTGTCTTCACAATAGGAAGAACCTCCAATTTATATTTATTGTAAAAAGCAGCCAAAAAAATACAGATAGTGTCTCCAAGTTGGCCACAAGACTCCCACAGCGAAGAAGAGCCAGAGGCTTCCCCATCAGCTCTGAGACATCTTTTGGCTACTTCTGTCTGATTAAAAGCTTCATTATTAATTCAGCTGCACACTTTGTCTAGGTTTTCAGACTGCTATGGCAAGACTCTTCTCTTGTTCCAGGAAACAAGACCGTATCACCCCATCCCGTGTCACCTTCACTTGCTTATTCATCTGATCTCTCCCAAATCCAGCTCTGCCTCTCCTCTTTCCAGGCTGTCTCTGTTTATTCTTCTGCGTCTCTGTGACCTTTTGTCCAGCTGCTTTCCTGACAATTTGCTTAGTCTCCTTATCTGTGGTAACCTCCCTGGCCTCGAATGACAAATGGGGTTAGGTCATGGGTGCGCAAGTCACTTAGGTTTTTAACACCTAAATATTTCCCCAGCTCCAGTCACACGTCTTCTATTTTCTACATCATCTACATTTCTTTTTTTATCACTTTAGCTTGTGGTGAACTTTAAAAGTTACTAATTTGACTTCTTCATCATTGGTGCCCTCCATTTGTACTCAGAATGCTTTACTGCTTTTTATTTCAGTTTTTTTTTCCCTCATTCTTGCTACTCTAGTTGCATATATATGGATTATTTTTAGCATCACAGTATTGCTAGCTGTGGAATCTTTCTGTCCTACTGTCTTTAAAGGTTTTGCTTTTGTTATCTTGGTTGAATGAGCCTGCATGCACAAGAAATACATATATAAATTAGAGAAATACCGTTTTCAATGTATTATTCTTATGTGAGCCTATAAGAGAAACGACAGTTGGTTGGCACTAAATACAGATATATACCTAAATGTGATCTATGGAAGTTTGGGGCAGCTTAATAATCTCCTAGATAGATTCACATAAATGATAATCACACTTGAATAAAAAGCTATGACAAATGCATAAGCAGCTTAATTCATCCTTAAAATGAGGAAACAGTTTTGGCCAAGGACCTGGTTACAGGGAGAAATAAGGGCTGGCTGCTTTCTGTCTGTGCTAGAGAGGCCTTGGAAGTGGTGCACAGAGAAATGGTAAGACCTATATTTGAAGTGTATACGCATAAATGTTTTTTGCCCTGTTTGCTGTCCAGGCGTCACCACTATGAGTAGTTTCCTTACTCAGGACCCTTAAGAACAACAGGTCAGACAGGCGCTTCCCTCCCACTGTTCCTGGCACCGCTGAGGCCCCTTGCAGGTCACATTCTGCTCCCAGGAGATAATCACATCCCAGAACAAACTGGAGCAAGACCAGGGCTGCTCACTTTTATAGTTTTGTTCCAATAGCCTCCAGTAGCCAGTTGTGAAGGGACTGTAAATGTAGTGAGAGTGATGAGGAAAGGAAACCCTCAGGTGGCTGTGTGCAGCCAGACTGACTCCTTCCTTCAAGTGGCATAAAATTGTCCTGAAAACGGGAATATGAGTTGTGAATATACCAAACAACTAAGTTCTTGTGTTCGTCCCTTGGTGTACCCTAGATAGATTTTCACAGAAGCCAGGCGTTACTCAAATGCCGTGGTCATCAGTCAGCCGTGCCTGCTGCTCACGTCTGCAGGAGGATTCGCTCTTGAACGAGGAAAGGAAGGGACAAGAGAAAAGCTGCGACAGAGCACTGCTCCTCCCATATAAAACCCAATAACTGGTTAATAATTGAATGATAAAGGGAGATAAGATGTAAAAGTCAAGGAAGGGAATTATTTAGCAGACAGTTTTAAAAGAGGAAAAACAAATGGCAAAAGAGGTGCTGCAGTAACGATGCCTTCCAATACTCACTGTTTCCTGTAACAGGTTCCCTATGTCTCCACTTAGCAAGACCTTCATTTTCTCTGTAACGCTCATCTTCCTGCCACTTACATTAGCGAGAAATAACTATTTATATAACTATTGTCCAATTAATGCAAAGAAAGAAAAATTCTGGACTCATAACCTTCGTGTGTGCTTGGGCACATTGCCTTTGCTGAGACTAAGCTGGTGAAGGTGAAGGTCTCTCCCTGGAGCCATGTTCACTACCGTCTTAATTCAAGAGAAAGGGAACTTTCTGCTAGCTGGAACTGATGCAAGACCAAAGTATTATGATTATGAGCTGAAAGTAATGACCGTTTTATTCTTTAAACTGAATTTCAGTTATTCGTATTGGAGATCTAGTTCCTTGCAGACCAATAAAAGTTGCATAAACAAGACTACTTAAATAAAATGCACTCTGAAGGAGTCCTGCAGTCACGCTGCAGTATATTTGACATGCAGAGTATACGGGAGAGAATATTTTGTGCTTTAAATAGAAATAAAATATAAAAAGAAAGGCAAAAAAATACTCAAACATTTGTACTAAAAAAGGGTATAAAATTAATTAGAATCAGGATGTTTCTAATATGTAGAAGGGCATCACTTGTTAGCTGAGGGCAGCTCAGTCTTTTGTCTTTTCATCTGTGTGCAGAACTCCTGTGCACAGCTTTAAAACACGCCAGAGTTGCAGCTGCGCAGTTTGGGTGTGGAGACCTTTCCCTTCCCCTCGCAGCGATCTCGGCGAAGAGCAGCAGCACCTTTTATCCAGCGCGGTGGGCGCCCTCCCAGAACCGTGGAACGGTTGAGGTTGGAGGGGACCTCTAGAGATCCTGTAGGCCAACCCCCCTGCTCCAGCAGGGACACCCAGAGCACGGGGCACAGGGTGGCATCCACGTGGGTTTGGAAGATCTCCAGAGAGGAGACTCCACAACCTCCTTGCGGGGCAATGGTGCTGCGGGAGCTGCACCGTGCCCTGGGTGGGCCGCAGTCCGGAGCTCCAAACCCACGAGCAGTGAGTTAGTGCGAGCTGGAAGGCCACTCGGGAGGGCGTTGGGGATCTATGGGGGCAACACAAGAAGGAAAAAAATTGCTACTTCTGCTTATAAGGATGCTGTGAGCACCTCACGTAGACAAGTGGTTACGTAAGACGGTTTGGCTTCCTCTGCCCACGGGAATTCTGCCTGTGGGAGCACATAAGGATCAAGGCTCTGTGCGGTGTGTTCAGAGCTCTCTACCTCTCCAAGTTAAATGCAGTGCAAATCTTGTACCAGGCTTCTGCATGCTGTAGCTCCCAGATGTGAGGACACAGGCTTAAATTAAAGAGGTTTGTCTTTTTATTCTGCACTCCCTGGTTTTGTTCAGAAGCCAAACTTATTTATGCATGTAATAAGAAGTGTTTAGGGACAGAGGGCTTGGAGAGTCTATCAGGATGCTTTGGAAGTTCAGATAATTCAGATGGTTACCCAAATAATGAGTCATATGTTTGCCTGTAAGTAGATTTCATCTGTATTTTGATTAGGTTGGGCCTGCCTTATAGATTCATTTACATGCAGTTTATGTCTGATGAGGCTGATCCACATAAGGTCCAGCTGTCTTAATATTTATATACTACGTTTTATTCCCCACACTGTAAAGCTATGAATCCGATGTAGTGGCCTGCTAAAAAAAATGGCTGGCATAGGTGATAACACATCACAGCAACAATAATAATAAACCTCAGGTTTTCACCGTATGCTCTGGCTGCCCTAACTTGTTTAAAGTTATACCCTGGCATGTGTGTCCTGGGAGCACAACAAATTGGGAGAAAAGGAAAAAAAAAAAAAAAAAAAAAAGAGAATAGCATAACCAATATAAAATACTAGTGATCCATTGATCTATCAATCTATCTATATGTATGTATGTATCTATAGTCTCTTCAGAATATTGCCAATGTTTTAGGTCTCCAAAACCCCGACAATGAGTAGATTTTGTAGGAAGCTTTACTGTTTTGCTTTCCTTCCGCTTCGGCTCCTGCCCTCGTTTTCAAAGTTGATGTGTGTTGACAGACAGAAACCCTCACTAGATTAGGATCCCCTGAAAGTCACTCAGGTGACACGCACAGAGAAAGTCCCCACAGACGGGAAGATAATTCCCCAAAACTAATATCCCAGCAGACTGCACTAGTACCTTCAATACACAAGTACTAAATTTGCATGTGGATAACTGAGCATTCTTTTTTACTACATAATAACATGACAGTTTTTCACATAATTATTCATTTGTAGTCATTGTCTACTGTATAGGACACCTTGATTAAATTATGAAACAATAAAAATAGTTTCACAGTTTTCTGTCATAAATTTGTATTTTTAGCTATTTACTGAAAATATACTGTTACTTTACAATGTGATTACTTGATTAATCTTACAGTGTGAAAATACTGATTGGTTTTGCATTGAAATAGGAGTCAAATGATGTTTTAGCATTTTTTTCCAATTCTGAGTTATTCCAAAATAGGGAGGGAAATCTGTCTTAATCTCATGGTTTTAGCTGTATGCTTATATTTACTACTGACACATTCGTTGCATAATGAGGAGATTATAGTATAGCTCAGCACAGCAAAGACAAGACGACCGGTGAGTGAGAGCAGCCTGGCAGCCTGCCAACTCCATTGATAAATCTCTGCCTGATTCTTTGGGATCTGAAGCTTGTCCTGCATAGCTGTGTATACTGCGAGTATTTAAGTGAAGTCAGGACACCTATTGCTGTCTGCCAGCAGTAAAGATATTCTGCGCGAAGAGGGCTCTGTTCTGAACTGAGATCTGTGGTTGCTTAGTCCCTTAAATCGGAAATGCAGCGGTCTGCAGCCCCCAGTTTGGGAATTTAAGGCCTGCACATTATCTATTCAAACACTCCTTTTGCACACCCTTGGAGCTGTTCCACATTTCTTGATTGCAACTGCTTCATGCATTTGGGGAATAAGCAATGTCATCTCAAAGGCACATGCAGTCGGGAGCTTCTGCCTGCTCCTCATCTTAGGTATTTTTCAGCTAGCTCAGAGAGCTGAGTATTACATAGTATTTGGGGACTCTGAGTATGCAACAGCACATATTCAGTCCATTAAAATGGTTAGTTTATATACCTTTATCTTTTTGTTCTGTTTTGTTTCCAAAATGCAATACTGACAGTATTAGTGGAGTAAATCAATATAAGTTAGAATTATTACTGACTTCATTTAACCGGTGTGGAATGTCTTCAGGGAGATCAAAATTGAATGGAAACAACTTATTTGTGCAGGAGGATAATTTGCAGTGAATAATTTATTCAGTGAATTGTTCCTTGTTCTGTTTGTGAGCCGTCTGGTCAGCTGGCTGTTTATCTTCAAAAGTTTTGCTGTTGGATGTTGGCAAACAGTTCTTGGTCTGTAGCTCTGGTGCAAGTAACGTCCACTTGCACGTGGGAGTAAATGACTGCATGCAGTTTTCTCTTAGTGCTAGGTGCTTTAAGTTGTTTTACAAAGCCATGCGAAAAGAGCTAAATACATCCCGTGTTTGGGAAATCACATGTAAATGCATAATCCACATAGGAGGTATCATCTCCTAGCTGATACAGCTAAGTGTAGCTGTCCTATTTGCAAACACTCATATTCATTAATTAAAAATACCTACTCAATGTTGTCTTGTGTTCATGGCAAAAAAACATGTACTGTTTTTTTCTTTTTTTTTTCTTTTTTTGTGGTTTGCTGGCCCAACAGGAGAATAAAGAGTGCGTCAGGAACTAAATATTTCAATATTGCAGCAGTCCTTGGGAAGGGACTGACCATGTCACCCCTTGGGTTGTCTCCTGAAGCAGGGCCTTGCCAAAATAAGCCACTTGCACTATAAGTTCATTTTCCCTCAGACATAAAGTGCCCGCTACCAAATGTGCTAAGCAGAATGCAAAGTTGAGAGCTGCATTGAGCTGCTCAGCTGCGAGCCATTTGTGATGAGCAGAGTTCAAAAATAAGTGAGAGAAATAGTTTGTGTTTGAAGAGACATTTGCTAAACAGGGTGGAACCTGCAGTTTCAGTCGCTGCTTTCTTTGTCATACAACACTAATCCCAGTGTGTTGTGTCAATTAGGAAAAGAAAAAGGCAGTGTATCCTATTTTTGACAGGCGAAATGGGGAGCATAGGTCAGATCGTGAGTTTTTTGTTGCTTTTTTAAGACTCATAAAATGCTTGAGTTCACAAGAAAACACAGTGACTGCCATATATTATGTCTGTATGGGATGCCATGCACTCACATACAGTGCAAGGCCTGCAATACCCTCCTGTTCCCAGCAAGTGGGGAAGACTCTGTGGGCTGTGTCTATCAGGAAGGATTCTTGCTTTTTCAGTGTACCGAGTCATGACTGATAATGAGCTGAAGTGCCTATTAGAATATATTAGGAAGGATTTGATTACAAGAGCATAAACTGCGATTTTTATGTGCACAAGGATAGGCTAACTATTGCATTATGTAGAGTTAGAGATGCCAGAACATGTAAGTGCTTGTAAAGATCAGTATGGAATTGGAAAAGCAAAAGTACTATTCCCCTAAGTAAGTCGGTCCCTTAAAATATTCAGTAGGAGTTTAAAAATTGGGATTACGAGTTCACTTCCACTGATAAACTACTAGTCCTTTCACTGTGTGTGTATATGTACGTATACACCTACTATATGTTTTACAGATATATGTGACACTAGTAACTCGGATGTAGTTTTGAGTACAGATGTTCTGAAATGATACTGGGCTAAGACCAGATTCTTGTGGTACAGTTGTGCTCTTTGGGCTTTTCTGTCTGTAGTCCCTCACTCCCAAATCCTTGCACCACATGGGTACCATTTCGGCCTTTTCTGTATCTCCTGTACCCTCAAATGTTCTGTCTCTCTCTGCACCATCTTCCTCTCTGTGTTGCTCTGGAAATGGAAATCTCCTGCTGCTGGGTTCTCTCCTGAGCCTGCCTCCCTCCTCGCTCCCGAGCAGGTGCAGTGTTTAGAAGCTGCTGCTTCTGCACCTTATCCCATGGGACCACAGCATCAACAGATGGGAGTGATGGAAAGAGCTTTAATTTTGTGTTTTGGTAAGTTTACAGTGCCAGGAAAGGAGAAGGGAATCCATTTCAGCTTGCCTGGTTGGGTATTGGAGGAGGAGGCTAGGAAAGAAGGTCTCTGTGTCCCCCCAGCTTCCAAATGCAGTTGTGGACATTCTGCGAGGACAGGAAAGACTCCCCTTATGTAAAGCTTGGGTGTCAGGCTTGTTTTTCAGGGGAGTTAGAGACTCCTCACAGTTAATGCTGCTTGTCTTTTGTGTCATGTGTTGTGCAATACAGAAGGTAGGAAAAAAAAGGGCTTAAATCTAGAAAAAAAAAAATCCATTTTCTAACTTTTTCACAGCGCAAATAATACTGCTTTTAAAATTAAGTGAACATATATGGATTAACATTAAGCAGTGATATGAAAGGACTAGCTTTGAATCTGTATATAAGGAAACATTGATTATAGTTTCTGGTTTTTGACATTTCTGGGGCCAAATCCTTCCATAATTTAACCACTGTTTAACCCTTCTTACTATACTCTTTTCATATGGACTGCTAGAGGAAAAAGAGAGGAAATTGTGAACAATAGAACAAATCAGGATCGGATAGCTGAGCTAAGTCTAAAGCAACCCAGCTTGTTGGGTCTACTGAGCATTTGTTGACCGATAATTCATTTATTTCTTATGAGGGAGAGCGGGGTTTCTCTGGGCTTGTTAGACAAGGCACAGGGAGCTGAGCCGAATTCTGACCATCGACCTTTCAGTGACATTCAAGGTCCAGCTTTAAAGCCCCAATTCACTGAAGGGCTGATGCCGCTCGCCCTGATTCTCCGAGGCACTCCATCCATGCTGAAAAGAGGATGGGGAACCTGCACGGGAAAAAACACTGTTTTGGTTGATTTGGCTTTTAAACCTGTCTTCTCCCTCAGTTTTTCTGTGGATTGCTTGTAACTTTGTAAATTTAAACCTTTGGGGATCAAGTGACCTCCCAGGAATGAAAATTCCTAATTTATTGCTAGAAAGTATCATCCATGCAACATTGCATGCATGGAAGCGAATTAATAGAGATCCAGATCTGAATCCCTTCTGATTCCAAGAGGAAGAGGGGCTATGGATGGACACACATGCGCGCGCACACACACGTGCACACAGACATTCTGAAGAGGGGAAAAGGATTGTGTCTTTTTTAGAAAAAAAATGCCTCCTACCATGATCTGTTCTAAACTCAAGTAGTCTTTTATTAGTTCAGTCGATATCACACTTTTCCATCTGGGTAAAAGGAAGAAATCTTCAATATACAAATGTCAGAATGCAAAAATTATCCTTGAGCTTACCTTTGAAATGCCAGGCACCATATACCAATTTAAGGGAATACCCTCACAGGGGATCAATCTGCACTAGGATGTTGGCAAGTGTATAACTAGACTGGGAGATCCAAATGGAGACATGACTGGGATAAATCTATTCTGTGATCACAGTAGTGCAATGGACTCACTGTGGTGAAATACACTGTGTGTCACTGTAGTGAAAAATGCAGAGAGATGTTTTTGTTGGGCTAGCTCATTAAAGGAGACAGTAAAATAATCCAGCAACCACTGGGCTTTCGTTAGTTGATTTTATTCACCAGCTCAAGATCTTTGTGACAAGAACATCCACCTTTATCTGGCACTACTGTGATAGGGATGGACTTAAAAATCAGTGAATAGCAACTAGCAATTAGTGCAGCTAAATGCAGTGTACACTGCTTGTCCCAGTAAAAATGCTAGTGTTCCTTCTGCCTGGGTGTACAGGGGCCTCTCAACCTTGAGGAGTTCCCTTGGCCCAGCACCCCAGGGAAGGGGCAGGAGGGATGCTCATGGTCCAGCTGGAGGAGTTTCTCGGGTGTCATTCCCGGTCCCTGCTCAACTCATCACTGCTAGACCCTGTCCTTTGTACCCTTAGGGAAGGAGTGTGTGACTGCTGTGGTCATCCCTGTAAGGGGATCATGCCAGTATCTTCAGAGGAGTTCCATAAGAGTATCTGCTCTTTGCACCGTCAGTGAGATGAGTTTTGGTCCCTCATCGGGTGTTTTAGTTTCTTATCAAGTTCAATTTTGTTCACAAATTTTGGCAAAGCCGGACTTCCAGCCTCTCTGCCAGGAGGGGGTCCTGAGCGCTGCCGCGTGGCGGTCAAGGACTGCTCTTCCTGAGGTGCGTGTGCCAGAGTTTGTGTGCTGTAAAGTCACCACGTGTTTCTTCTGTAGCTGTTACCTCTTTATCTGCTAAGGAATTACAGAGAACTCTTTATCTGCTAAGGAATTACAGAGAATGTTTTAAACATCTTAGGTAAATTGTCTAATTAAAAGCAAAAAATGAAGTATTTGACGCTGACCACCTTTTGTGCATGCACATATATTTCCCCGTGATGTTTAGAAAAGAGCTTGGCTTTTTTTTTTCCTAGAGCAGCATTAGCTCTAACTGAATATCAATCAAAACTGACCTGTTGTGCTTAAGCGTGAGGTCCCTGGGCTCCTGTAGAGGGACCCTGCCCTTGGGTTATGAGGGTTCTTCCCAAGCAGGATCCCAGCGTCCTAAGGGTTATCCATGCTGCAGATGTCTCTTCTCTTTGGTATTTGTCTTAATGAGTCTCTCTGGACTTCATTTCCCTGGCATTCAGTCTCTCTTCTGAAGCTCAGGGCTGCCCGAACAGCATCGAATGCAGTTCAGAAGCTGAGGCTTATCTGAATGGGAGGTATCCTACAGAAGCCTATCGATTTATGATCCCATTTGGAAATCTCTCTTTTTTTTTTTTTTTTTTTTTTTTTTTTTTTTTCTGTGTTACCCTTCTACTTTCTTCTGTCTATGCAAGCTGGCTTCTTATGAATTTTACTCTAACAAATGGGAGGAAGTAGAAGTTCAGAGGAGCATGAAAGCTTTCTCTGACCACGACAGCTTCACTGTCTCTTTACTTTTCTCCTCCGGATCTTCTCTTTCTCTATCGCATCAAACATATTCCACTCCACTTCCAAGGCTTTTCATGTGATAGCCTCTTCTTTCCTGACATCTCCTGTTTATTACTGAGCTGATTCCTTGCTTCAGTCTGCATATAGATTCAACTTCTATAAGAAAATATCTAGGCATTATCTTCTATGCTTTCTCTGCATTCTTGGAGAAGCATTCTAAAATTATCCCAGTGCTTCTCCACTATCCTTTAAATTCCTCTTTAAAACTCTCCGTTGCCTCAATGCCGACAGATTCTTCTCCCACTTAAGCCCTGTGAGGTGGATGGATGCTGTTCACTTTTTGTTTTCTTTGCTAGAGTGCTTCAAAATCAATTCTAAGGTATTTCTGGAGAGCTTCTGATTCTTGTTTGGAAACTTGAGTTATCTTATAATTAAGTGTTTTATGCTCTAAAGTGAAAATCAGCCCCACACAGAGAGCAGGCTAAATGTGCATCATTTAAATCCCACAAATGCATGAAAACTGGCTGAATGACCAAACCCAGATCCCATGTAACATTTCTATGTTTAAAATGCATGCAGGTGTAACAGGCTAGCATGGGCTGCCCACCCAAGAGATTTTGACTGCAGGTATCTCTCATCAGTAATAGAGATGCATTTTAGGAAAGCCTTGGGCCTAGTTGCTTTTAAATTAACTGCCCCTTTGAAGACACATATGGTAACAGAGAGCAGCTTCAGTTCTTTTTGGTAAGAGTCACTTTTTTCTTTGCTTGTTTTTATTTTTTATTCTTTTTATTTTATTGCTCGATCTGTGTGTCCCTGCAGGGCTGCCTCATTTCCCCTCGAGGGGTGCATCCCTCAGCCTCCCAGGACTCCTGTGGGAGCTACCTGGGGATACTCACTGCGACTTGCTTGTTAGCTCCAAATTATCTGTATTTATGGTAGAAGGGTGACACTCATACAAATTACCCTCTCTGGGTCTAACTAGATCCAAAAGGCTCTGTTAAATGAAGCCTTGTCAAGGTATATAATCTTCCCATTTATTTTTCATCAATTAGAGGGAGAAATTTTTGTCTGAATAACGCTTACATTTAACAGAACTAGTAATGACAGTTACAGGATATTTTAATGATGGCTTTTCATGTGTGCAGAATTCAATTGTATTTTTATAAATTATCCTGTAAGCTTCTGACTTTCTTCTGTGGCTTTTGAAAACTGCCATGTTCGGCAGGAATGTTAGTGCCGGCTTCCCCGTGTTCACTGCAGCTTAGCTGGGAACTTTGGGGGTTTGGGTTGATTTGGGTGTTTTGTACTGTGGTATGTGTTGCAGTTACCATATATGTTGCCTTTCTTGCTTGTGTGCTTTGAAACTGGGCTTGTTTAGTTCACAACTACGAGCAGCAATTAAATGTGAGGAACCACATGAAAATAGTAGAGTAGATGGACCCTGTAAGGCTACAGCTACACAAAAGGCACAAAGTAAGAAAAGAGGTAAAAACACTGGTTATAAGGAAGCAGCAGAGTGTGTGACGGCTGATGATCCCAAAGCAGTGGTGAGGCAGATGCTCATGCTTTCCTGATGATAGACACTAAGAACTGGAAAAATAACAGCAATATTTCCCAGGCAGTTGCAAGTATATACCATACACATAAAGCAGTTGCTAAATGGCTTTTAAAATGAATTCCAAGAAATAATTTTCATACACTAAGCAAGTAGCGGAACAGACCCCAGCTGCAAAATGAAGGCATATTGAAACCTGATGATTCGGTGTGGGCCCCTTCCTTACCCAAGGGTCGTTTGGACACGAAAAGAGACACAACTTAGGCAGTGTAGTAGGAAACATAGGGTGGACATGGAAGTAAGAGAGTAATTTATATATGCCTATGACTTATTCTGAGGGTTGCATGTAGCTACTGCAGATAGAGCAGGCACACTTTTATATTTGTGTTGCTTATTCAGTCAACAGGCAGGCACTAAAATAGATGTTAGCCAGTTTGGCAAGATACAGAGCAATGAGTGCCCGTATTTTCAAGACTGGGCCTCAGACCCAAGTTTGTAAAACAAACCACAAACATACCCCCTCCCATCAGTTACTGATAAACATGGATATTGATTCTAAGGAAGAAGGAGGGAGTGTGGTGCGTAATGGTCCCAGAACAGTGGTGAGGGAGATTCTCCTGAGCGCTGAGATCCCTCTGAGCCCTCTCTTCTCCAAGATAAACAGTCCCAGCTCTCAGCCTCTCTCTAGAATGTCAGATGCTTCAGCTTCTTTGTCATCTTTGTGGCCCTTTGCAGCACTCAGTCCAGGCTCATCTTCCTTGTCTTGCTGGCAGTGCTCTTCCTAACGCAGCTCAGGGCACCATTGGCCTTTGCCGTGAGGTTGCATTTCTGGCTTACGTTCAACTTGTTGCCCACCAGGACTTCCAGGTCCTTCTCCGCAGAGCTGTTCAAGCAGGTTGTCCCCCAGCCTGCACTGGTGCATGGGGTTTTTCCTCCCACAGTGCAGGACTTTGCGCTTCCCTTTGTTGAAATTTGTTCACAAAATTCCTGTCTGGCCATTTCTCCGTCCTGCTGAGGTCCCTCTGAATGGTAGCAGGACCATCTGTTTACCAGTTACTCCTCCCAGTTCTGTATCATCTATGAACTTGCTGAGGGTGTCCCACCATCCATGTCATTAATGAAGGTGTTAAACAGCATTAACTCCATCATTAATGAAGATGTTAAACAGCATTAACTCCAGAACAGGCCTCTGGAGCACTTGTGCCTGGCTTGCAGCCGGACTTGGCGCTGTTGATCACGGACTTGAGCCTGCCATTTAAGCCATTTTTCAGTCCACCTCTGACCACTTCTCTAGCCTGTACTTCTCACCTATGGGCATGTTAGAGTGTCAAAACTAAAGTCAAGATAAAAATCATGCACTCATCTTCTTTCATCCACCAAGCCTTTTGTCTCATTCCAGAAAGCTGTTAGGTTGGGTAAGCACAAACTGTCCTTCATAAATCCATGAATCCACTCCCAGTCACCTTCTGGGAATGGTATCTGGGATCAGCTGCTCTTTCACCTTCCCCAGGATGGAGGTGCAACAGACTAGGCTGTCATTCCCTGGATTGTCCTTCTTGCCCTTTTTAAAGGAAGGAGTGACATTTGCTTTCCTCTGGTCCTCAAAAACTTCTCGCCATTGCCATGACCTTTCAGAACTGATTGAGGGTCCTTGCAAGGACCCCGGGCAGTTCCCTCAGTGCTCGGGTTGCATCCTGTGAGGGTCCGTGGGAATCTGGCTTGGTATTTCTGCAGAGTTAGCAATATCGTCAGTGAGACTGTTGCGGAGTATGGTGCTATCCCTGAAGCTTTATTATGCGAGTTGCTTTAAGTTATCTTTCTTAGAAAAAAAAAAAGACATATTTTACAATTCTTAATCAAGTTAATTGCATAAAGTTTTAGAACTCTGTTTTAAGGATGGGATTAAATTTCTCTGTAACAAAGCTTTTAGATGATTGGGTTAGCTTACTTTTTCTGTGGCAATAACTTTGTAACATGTACGATCTAAGGACATAAATAAGGGGAACTTTTTTGAGTGAAAAATTATATTGCATTAGGCTGGGAGATAGAGAAACATTCACGTATCTCCTCACCTCCGAAAGGGTCACATTAGGCTCACTGCAGTTGGGCCTGCCTGACGTTCACACGTCTCTTGCTGCATTAGGAGCCATGAATAGGGCTGCAAAGGCTATGCTGAAAATTGTAGAGGAAGGAAATATAATCCTGGGAATTAAAACATTTAAAATATCCATAAAAATACAATTTTTATTGACCAGCTTTAATCCCAATGCACATTAGATTGGCTTGGGATAAGTTTTGCTTTCTTGTCACAATTTACTGAGTAGGAAATTAAAGAGCTGCTGAACGCTGCACACAGGTGTTTCTAGAATCTCTTCTGCACATTTTCACTTACCAATTAACACTCGCCTATGGTAGCACTTTTCATTCTCCCTGTACTTCCATGTTCCTAACCGATCCCCACAAAATTTCGGTTCCACAAGCAAGAACTGCTCTGCTCTTTTAGAGGCAAGGGAACTGACAGAGGCTGAAGAAGATGACGACATGTGGGAAGTCAGAATTGGAGGCAGGGGGAGAAATTGGAGCATGCAGTAATTCCTAGATGTTCTTTAATGTTCCTGTCTGAACATTATCTGAGATAACATTAGTTTTGACTTTTAGGATTGCATGATTAATTGAGAAGTGAAGTAGGCAGTCACTTCATTGTTAGAAGGTCTGGGGTTCCCTAGGTTGGATGCTGACACTCCACAGGCTGAATTAAAATGGAGCAGGGTGGCCCTAGAATAATATTCATTTGTACTGGCTATGAAACAGATTTGAGACACGTCTGCAAGTGTTTCTTTATGTCGTCTTCCCACCTAGGCACAAAAAATATGTTACAGAAGTTGACAGCTACATTTTATCTCTTGTCTGTGACCAAAGATAGAGGTAGTCTTTGCAGAAGGTGCTAGAAGATGCATTCTTTGACGCTGGCCAAAAAGGACTGGCTGCTTCTTTTTTACCTTCAGTCAACTAAAATGAAACTGGGCTTTGTGTTGTTTTTTTTTTTGTCTTTCTTGAGAAGAGTCCAGAACGGGGGAGACAACCCCTGTAGCAAATAGGGACTGAAGCCAGGGCCAAGTTCCTGCAATATTTGTTCATTCAGAATGAGAGTTTGTAAGATCTGCTAGTCTTCACATTTAGGGATTAGATGATTGAATCTTTAAAACATTTTTGAACTGATTAACTCTGACAGCTTTATCAGAAATCAGTTTAAGTAATAAATAAATACGGAAGAATATAGGAATAGATATTTGCCTCTTCCAAAGAGCAGTATCAAAATGTCTTAAATTTCTGTGCAATGCACATTAAAAATACATCTTTTTTGCACCATTTCCTCCTCTGCTAATATAAATCTGCGTGCAACGTATTTGACAGCCTACAGTCTCTGGATTGCTAGCAGGGCCGTGCTGGTGTGTACGCTGCGCTCCCGAGCCTTCCCTTTAATGCGCTCCCTTTTCCCCGCAGTGCTCCGGTGCTGAGAGCAGGATGAGCTGGTGCTGGGCAGGCTGGAAAGCAGGGCCTGGCGCGGTGGCTCCTGTGCCGCAGCCCGCGCGCTGCCGCTGCCAAGCCTGCCGAAATATCCAGAGCTTCGTCAATACCCTGCCCAGGTCCAGAACGGCATTTGTAGAGGATGCAGAGGGCTATGCTATTTCGGGCAAAGCTCCCCAGCCAAGGAGCAGCGCTGGGAAATCTAGGGGGGTTGTCTTTAAAGCAGTCCTGCATACAGATTTCCAGACTGCCTGCTGCAATATAGCACTGTGTATATCTACGGTGCGCCCTTCATGCAGAGCACCACAAAATGTTTTGCAGCGTCTAGCAGAATCTGAGACAAGGGAAGTTTTAGAGGAGGGTTTAAGGAAGGGGGCTGACTCAGAGAAATGAGGAGGGAAACAAGTGACGCTTCTGTGGAGCAGCACAAATAAAGGTGCAACTTGTAACTGAGAAGGAGGTTTTAGTTCTTAGTGGGGTAGGAGCAATGTCTGTTCAAGGAAGAAGGAGAGATTGCTTTTAGAAAAAAAAAAAAAAAGTGATTTATAGATGTGAGGGGCTCTTACACCCTGCTAGTAATGTGGCATCACATTTTGCATGAAATTGAGGCACAGATGTTTCTGTTTATGCATACAGTACAGGTTCATGCATATAAACGGTTCATAGTCGTTAGACATGAAAAGAAACCCTCAAACACATCAATCCCTGAATTTATTTCCCTTGAAGATAAGTCACTGTCCCCTGGCTGCATTACATCATCAGTCTATATGGGAATATTGCACCTAGCATGAGTTTCCTGACATTTATGAACCATAAAAATTTTGCTAAGTACAGGTTGATCCCGGATAAGATTTTTTGTTGCATGTTCACAATATCAATTTGGGATATGGAATATAATTTCCTCTTTTGCCTTACTTGTCCACCTGCAAAATGTTTCTCCTCCATAAGGCAAGAAGAGCACTGAAAAATGAGCATGTGCATGCACATACACACAAGCGGTTCCTTAAAGATCCTGATCAATCACCACTGCTACTTTTCTTACACTACTCCGTGGTAATAAGAGCTACCGCATCCCTTTTATCACGCTAGTTCAGTGCACTTAGACATTCAAATGCATCATTCTTTCATAAAATATGAGTAAGCAAAAGCACCTCTCAGAATAACAGCACTAGAAATAAGGACAGGAATTCTCCTCTTGCCATTCATTTTTTTACCAGATCCCATTGCTGACGTTGAAGCTGCTATGGTTGCAGAATGCAAAGCTTCAGTGCTTGCTTTGTACCTCCCTCTCTTTGGGAAACTGTCTCTTACTCTTTAAGGTCACAGATAATTGGTGATTCCCCCCCAGTTCTCTTGGCAGCTTTGGAAATTTTATCTCCTCTGTCTTCCAAACGTGTGCTCTGGGAAATTAGAGAACATATGTGAATATAAAAATAAAATAATTGATTTAATAAGTCGAATACTGATGTTTTAAGTAGTGGAAAAGTAGAGAAAAGACGGTGTCTTTAAACAATTTATGTTACAATCCATAAGAAACCCACCAGTTTTGGAAGAAATTACACAAATCTCAGAAGCTCTCATAAGGAGAAGAGAATGGAAACACAGTGAATACACAATAAATACATCTGGCTTCTTGAAAAAGTTGTTTCCAAGTGTCATCACTTCTGTACTGGCACAGCCAGAAGAAAAAGAATATTCATTATCTGGTAGAACATCCAAATAAATAAAAGCTATGTGAGGTTTCTTTTTGTTTGTGCCAATGCCCTGGAAAACCTGGGAAGACTGTGACTTGCCCACTGCACTTACTGACCAGTAAACATGAGGATTTTTCGAGCAGTTTGATAAATACCAGTATGTATGTTCAGTGTCTATAAGGATGGAAGATCACTTATGTTAAAAGCTCTAAGGCATTCCTCCCTTGGAATGTTATCATGGAAAAGAAAAACATAATGGAGCACTTTGAAGGCTCCTAGGTATCTACTTCAGTTCCTTCCCTGACAGGAAGAAGGGACAGATTTTGAGAGAAGGAAGGTGCTGCCTGGTGCTCTCGGTAGCCGCTGTGTGACTTTGCAGAGATGATTTGGACTGCTGCAAAATCTGCTCAGTCATCGCTCCCTGACCGGCGCATCCGTCTGCAGCTCGGTATAGGTGGAGTTACATGGGTCCATTTCTGGGCTTGGCAGAAGAAATGTTAGATTCAGTCAGGAGATGTCTACATCCAGCTGCACACAGGGTAATTTCCTCGCTGCTCTGTCCAAGTATTTCCCTTGTACCGTTTTGCTTTGCAAGACACGATTCAATTCTCTGTGGGACTGAGGCCACTTCTGCTAGGTCAGGATTTGATTTTGCAGGCATGAAAATGTTGTCAGCTTAGAAGCTGGAGATTCTACATAAAGTTGGGCTGGTTTTGTCACTTACTCTGAATTTAGGGCTAGCAGAAATATTAATGTCTTGTTTGTGATGGAGATTTTTAGTCCTTTATGCAGAGACAGAAACCACCACATCATTTTCCTTTTAGGAAGCCCTTGAGTGTGTTGGTAGCGTGTTATGTTAACAACATTAGTCATTAGTGACCTGTTCAGTGCTTGATTGGTGACCTGAAGGCGGCAGACCTAATACCAACCCACTGAAATAAGCTTGTCTGCACTTAGAGTAAATTCCCAACTCTGATATACTGCGAAAAATCACTGCCGCGTGGGGCTCAGGCTCATGTTTCCCCTGGCACGATGGGGTATGATGAGCCTCAGTGTCTAAGGCTGCAAAACGAAGCGCCTGCAAACTCACAGCAGCCCCTGAGAGCTCATTTCCTTGCATCGCCCTGCTGCTTCTGGAGCAGCCTGTGCATCACTTGCCCTCTGCCAGAGACACCGCTCCCATCCCGTCAGTTCTGCAGCCGCCTCCCCCTCTAGTGGCCTCTCTGGGAAGCAGGGTGTAAAGGATGGTTAAATCTGAGCGGTGCGTGCTTAAATCCCGCATGCCGTCGCCTGTATGTTGAGCTGGCAGCCTGTGCAGTTTCAAACTACAGTTTTGTGACTAGCTAATTTTAGTTTGCCTAAAATTGAGCTGCTTTCCACTCGTCTGAAGGTCTAGTTTACCGGGGCACATCAGGCAGAATAGGTTTTCCCAAAATTTTTTCGCCCCTGAGCTGCCCGGTCAGGGTGTGCGGCAAGCTGAGAGACTGCTGCGTTGCTGTTATTCACACGTAGCATAAAATATTTTTAATTTGTGTCTGAGTCCTGTGTTGCAGCAGTCGGGCTGTGGATTTTCCTCCCTGGGAAGCGTGTGCAGCGTGCGCCGAAGTGACGCGGCGTCAACGCGAGGCAGCGCACTTAGGTGCTCTAGGTGCTTGCATAGCTTCTTTACTGCATTTGAGCTCCATCTTTTCATGCTGAGAGCTCCTTAAAAGCTTTCGAGGTTCTATTCATTCATTTATTTATAAGACTGGTGTGGACTTCTGAGCAGTGATACCCAAACAAAAGAATTAATGGAGGCACCGGTGCTGCCTCCGGAGGGCTGCAGCCTCTCTCCGCCTTCACAGAGCTGTGCTAGCGCTTTCGTGCCTGCCACGCGTGGAGATGCTTCTGCTCAGTCTAGGACATTTGTGGCAGATTTGTCCTTACTGTTAACACTGCAGATGTTTAAGAGAGTAAACACATAAATCTCCAAGTCCCGAGACAAAATGCGGCAAGGTTTTTAAAGCTGGGCACTCTTTTCAGATGAAGATCTTTGGGAGTATTTCTACTCTTCTCTGTATCTCCTCTCAGAAAACACTGGGACAATCTTTTGCACTAATCAGCATAAACAGACAAGAGGTTTAACTTTTTGGAGGGAATTGTTTGCAAAGATTAGATTTTTGTTCTACTTCCGCTTGGATTTACTGCAAGGAAGCAGTGGAGAAATGCACGTCCAGCTACAAGTTATAATGGGAAGCATGGGCAAGAATTGCTGCATGTTGCAGAAGACAGGGATGCTACAAGTATTAGCACTGTGTATTCAACTCTTCTACATCCTGCCTATATACTATTGCCTCAAAGGTGGCAAGACGCAGCTGTGAGGAGGCATAGGGTATATGAATCAGACAGGAAGGGACTGCTTGCCTTTTTATTCATTTTACACAGAGCTCTGCCTTCTGAGAGGATTTAGGTAGAACTAGCACAGATTAGGTTGTGAAATGAGTTGTCATGTGTTCTCATAATGCAGATCATGGTAGCTGCAAATGAGATGTGAACCTTCCAAACTGGTGAGGGATGCTAGGAGAGAAACAGGGGAGGGAACATCTTCCTCTGCAGGGAATGCTGTTTAGATGAGGTAGCTGGTTTCTGTCTCTGGCATGAGTTTAAGAAAATGAGTGTGTTACCAATAAGAAGATGTGTGTTTTAAGGATGTCTCTTTTTTTTTTTTTTTTTTGGTGTGTCTCTGTTTCTTAATAACCATTGGTTATATGGTAACCAGAGCTTCCTCTATTGATTCCCGTGCTTTCAGGAGCCCTGGTGATATACTGTATCTGTTTGCATCACAGATTCGAATGCAATACAAATAGAGTAATTATTCTGTCTCTAAAGAACTTGATTAATCTTCTTGTCTGCACACGCACACAAAAAAAAAGCTGTTCTAGCTCAGCTTTGTTTGTATTACACCAGAGACATACGTTTTATCTGGGCATAGGGAAGCCCTGATTTTGGAAAATGTGGAAGTTACAGGAATTGTTGGGTCATCAAATTTCCAGTCGAGCAATTTATGCACATCTGGATTTTTTTGACAATATTGTCTTTTTAAGGGTGGATTTGGGATTAAGGTGTGTTGAGTGGCAGCTTGGCAGCTTTCATTCCCCCCTGGTGTTGCACCTGGATGAGAGGCCGAGAGGAGAAGCAGCGAGGGCCAGGAGCGCGTAGCCAGGAAGGGGCAGTAGGGCTGCAGCCCCTGCACCCTTGGAGAGGTTGCGCAGGAGGAGACGGAAAAACCTGTGGTCCCTGCAGCAAAAGTAGAGCCTAAATGAGATGAATGTGCCCAAAGGGGGAAGAGGAGACTGGGAGACACAGAGAGAGAGAGGGATTGAGCTCCGGGAAGGGAGGCCGAAAGGGAGAAAGGGAGATGGGGAGGAAGGAGTCAGGAAAGAGGAGGGAAGGAGAGAGAGGAAAAAAAAGACTATTTTGCAGCCAGCAGAGAAGCAGGTGATGTAGATGGTAAAGTGGGGAAGGAGACTGATCGAAAGACACCTCAGTAGATGGCATAATAGATTTAATCGATTTATTTACTTTTGAGTATTCTTTGACCCAGGAACATTCAAAGAACTGTCAAACGCCTGCAAAACATCCAAACCATTTTTTTTTAATGATAAAAGATAGGGTTTTTAGTTCCAATTCCAGTCCTGTATGCTAGAACCCTGGTGAGGAGAAGGTCTGTTACATCTTACGGCTGCGGGAGTTGTTGGGTTTTGCAATTATTTTTTCATCATTGTGGAGTTTCATAATTCTAACTTGCTGCTCACTAGCCTTCCCGTGTAAGAGCCTTATCACCAAATTCCCCTTTCTTCCTTGTGTCACAGAGGGGTAATAGCACAAAAGCAAGGTCAGGATTTCAGAGGAGCTTGTGACTCAGTGACTGTTTGTTAGACAAATTAATTGAATGCTCTTTTGAAGACTGAGCTCACTGTGCCTTAAGATATTAGGAGCTGGAATTTCGCCTTCCTTGCTTTCCCATGAAGAGCATCGAAAATCTCAGTATTGGTTGAGAGTAACTGTGATTATAGCTGTCTTTTGTCTGGAAACAAACCTCTGTTGTTTTATGTTACAAAGTGTCTACTAAATTGATGAGACTAATTCAATATTTAGGCAGATGAATTGCTACTGAAAATGCTGATAGATACTGAGCCATGTTCTCTGCCTAGTAAGTCCACTTCTGCTTTCACTTCCAGCGGGTACTGTGTCTCAGATAGCTAATTTGTTTGCTCATTTTGACACTGTAGGTTGGATTTGCAAAAGAGGCTCTTCAGTTCCTTTATCCTGTAACCTGCATTTACTTCCTTGCAAAGTTGGTTTGGACACTGTCTATGTGATACACCCAAAACTCAGACATAAAAGTTAGCAAGATAGAAACTCTAGTTCTGAGGGCTTAATACCAAAAAAAAGCCAGCACCACCACCACGACCAACAACAAAAAAAAACAGTGAATACATGATACAAGTCTTAATCAATGCAAGTTTATTCTACTGGTTCAGATTTGATCAAATAATCTTGAATGGCTAATTTTGGCCAAAGCAGAATTTTTGCTGGATCTGGTTATGCCAGGTTGACCAAATTACATTCATTTCTTTGCAACAGGCGTAAGGTCAGAAAAAAAAAAAAAGAAAAAGAAAAAGAAAAAGAATAAACATAAAGCAAACGCAATCAAAATACTGTGTGTATTAGTTAATAAGAGAGAAATGCAATTATAGTTTGTGTAAGTTTGATCTGCATGCAGTTTATATTGATAAGTGATCCAGTAGAAGGACCGTGGGTCCTTTTTCTGGGCTAAACCGAGCTGTGTTACAAAATGAAATGTCACTTCTGAAACTTGCCCTTGATATTTAACATATAGTAAGAGTTGTAAAATTCCTGCTGTTGTGTAAATGATATAGCAAGAGAATTTTATTCTCTTGCAAAGGGCACAGATTTTACAGTAAATATCTGATATGATAAATTATGCGTAATCGAAATACCTTGAGGATTATTTTGTTGTTAACTTTTTGTAGTTTCGCTGTCATCTAAAGGTCCTTTTGGCTGTGGGGTACTTGAGAAAAACAAGTACATTTTTCAGCTTGCAGAACTTCATCTATTTGAAAAAAATCCTTTAATCTTTACAGTGCTGAATCCTATCAGTGCAGGAAGTTTAGGCCAAGGCATACCAAGTTGTGCAGGTGGTTCTTAAAATTCATTTTGCCAGGCACTAAATGATTGTTGACATAGATATATCAGAGCCAGCAATCTAACCGGGTGGGTCATTTCATAAAATGAGGCCCCAAACTTAATCAAATGAAAACTTTCTCCCAAGATCTTACCCAACTTTGTCATTCTGGGTGATTAATTTTTGATCCAAATAAAGAAGCAAGTCAGTTGTTATTCCATGTCCAGCCATGTGGTTTTACTGTCTGTGATCTAGATATCACACCATATGAATGATAATGTAATTATACTGATATGCTTATGTACAGTACATGTTTTATTTTGACATAGATGTAGTTTTTCATTATATATTTCTTATTATGCAGCCAGATGCAGTGAATTTGCTTTGGAATCATTAGAATGGAGGGACTCGGTGGCTCACAACTAGCTATGGGACAAGTCTAATGTAGAGTCGCATTTTTGCAGTCCCTAAAGATCGTGTTAGGTCTGATCTTGGCCTAACATCAGTACTGGTGAATGGAAGAATCTAGAAAAATTCTCATTTTGACCGTATTCTAGAATTTATAATGAAGTCTAAAATATTTTTTATGCCTAAAAGCAAAATACCTTTGTCTTTAGCAGTGACTACTTTCAAAATTAACAAGAATTAAATGTGATTTTCTGACTGAATGTTGTATTACATCCTCTAGCATTAAAAAAATGAAAAGGAACCTTAGACTAAAAATTACCATAGAATGTGATAATATTTGGAAGTTATTAATAGATATAGTTTGGGGAAAAAAAAAAAAAAAAAAAAGAGGGCCATCAGTTTAATGTCACAGAATGCATTATAATAGGAGACCCTTAGGGGCCAGTAGCTTACAGGAAAGACACAGGGAGCCAAGAAACAAAGATACACATTTTTCTTAAAGGCAATGGGAGCTGCCCCCTACCTGGCAAGGAGCGGCCTGCGGAGGCTAGAGGAGTTCTTAAGAGCTGGCCTTGTCAATAATGCCCCTTGAACTTGATTCCTCGTCATTTGGTCTCTCGTGTTTTTCTCGCAGCGCCTGCTCCCGCCGTGCTGGCTGCCTCGCGTCGCGCCTCCGGTGGCGGCTGCGATGAGCAGGGTGCAGAGCGGGAGCACGCCCAGCCTTATTCAGGGACTAACACAGAGCGCGCACGTACCTGCAGCCACGTCTTACGTGGCGTATAGGGCTGCTCTTCGGTCTCGTGGGTTTCTCAGGATATCTCGGCTCAACGTGTGCTAAGCGGTGCGTCTGTTCCACCTGCAATGAGAGGGGTTATCTCACGACAGCATCGCGAGGAGCGTAGGCCACGACTGCGTGCTGGTGGGATATCACCTCTTTCCCTAAGAACGCACAGGCACGGAGGGCTCATAAGAGATTTACACAGGAACTGCCTCTCGGGCACATAACAATATGCAAATACCGCAGGATCAAAGGTAAGTCACAGAAAGATGGCACAGAGCGGAATAAGTCAGCCCAGCTAGCAGCCGAACTACATGACAGACCCACCGGCAACTTCAGAGCTGTCAGCTCCGCTGCCTGTGGAGCCCACCAAGGGGCCAGATGCTGCTGCTGCATGAATATTTCCTGCCGCTCGGCATCTGGGCTCTGCGATGGCCTGGGTGTCACGTGTCAGAGCGGCAGCTTCCACCGTGCTGCTGGGGACGGACACAAAGGAGCACAGCATTTGCTGAGGTTAATGTTAATTAAAAATTAATTGCCATGACAGTTTTTAAGCCAAGCTCTACCTGCCAGTTATTAAAGAGCAAGATCATCTTAAAACAAAACAAAGCCTTTAAGAGCACACGTTTAAATTACACACGCTGCTGTTTATTTCTGGGTTCCCACTGTCGGTGTTTCTGGCCCAGGTGAGGAGTCTATACATAAACATGTGTACACACCTACACAGCCCTTGTCCTGTAAGCAGTTACATGCATGACATGCTGCAGTTCAGCTCTGCATCATATCTAGTCCTGGCACAACATTTCTCTAACCTGGTGATTGATGATAATGAAGCTAATGATAAAATGCTTCTCAGATTTGCTTCATTTGGCCGGTAGTTCCCCGCGCATCCCAATGAGACGCTACCCTTGCTTGGAGGTGGCTGCGCATTGCCCTGCTCTGGAGGGCTGTGGTGGTCACAAGGACAGGTTTAGCCCTCAGCAGTCTTAATTAGCAAAATTCCCTACAAGTAGGGATTAGATTTTTCCCTTTCTGTTTTCTTTAAATTGAAAATAGTTCTGTGGATTTCTAAAAAAAAAATTGGGAAAATACTCATCAAGCATTATATTTAGATAAGAATCTCAAGTCTTTAAGTGTCCTCTTGACTGGCTGGCCTGAGATGAAAAATATACTTCAAAGAGAAGACAAAAAGCATTTGACTTACCTTTGTCGGGCAGGGAGGTAAAAATAAAAACAGGGCATTTTTCTGAGGGTAGTTTTGTTCATATGTGATTTTTATAGAGCAACGTATTGGCTGGTGAAACTGATCCCGGACAGAGAAACCTGTTTTGTGGTGTGGGCAGCGCTGGCACCATCCCTGTCAGGGCTTCCCCAAGGGTTGCTGCAGGGTGCAGTGTGTGCACGGCTCTGAGCCTTAGGAGAAAAGCAGCCCAGGGAAGCTTCAGGTATCCATCCTGGAAAGTTTCCAAGACCCAAGTGAGAAAGCCAAGTAAGCTGTTTGGATTCAGTGTTGTCCCTGCTTGGAGCGGGAGGTTGGACTGGAGAGCTCTGGAGGTCCCACCAGCCTGCACGAGTCTCCGGTTGTCTCATTCTACGAAAAAGTGTGTGTGGAGAAAGAAATAAAAACTCAGGAAAATGCTGGGATTAGAGACTTCCATGAAGATAAAAAGACTGTGTCTAAAGCCTCATGTAAAAGAATATATTTGATGCCAGAGCTGCTGCGTGCCCCGCAGGGAGCCCCGATGGTTCTGAGGTTGTTCCAGAGGTTTCACCTCTCAAAGACCCCGCTATACAGAATGACATGACAACATCAAAGATGACTCTGACACATCATTCCCAGGAGGTAACCCCATCCAAGGTTAGTCGTATGCTCAGTGATGTCATATCTCAGTAGGCAAAGAATTTCTAAGTTACTGCCTCTGATTTAGCCAGAGAAACACTTGATTAAATTCTTTAATGGGAACTTTGGAAGGAGTAAACAAACACATTTTTCCTGAAGTTTGGCCTGTGACTGTGGTAACTATTGGCAAAAGATAAAGATAGTCAAAGCATAGACGAGTTTATCCAGATCTTTAGAGTCAAGTGAATGACTTTAAAAAAGTAAAAAAAAAAAAAGTCTGTGACACCAGTACGCAGTAGTAACCTATGAAGTAATAGTTATAGTGGGGAAAGCTGGGAAATTGGCCAGTATGGATTTCAGACAACTTGAGGGTAAACACTTTTATGACAATGTTCATGTTCTTAGTTTGCCTTATATTGGAATAAAGGACTCAAACAATGATCTTCGGAGAGTTTTTCAGCCTTTACTAGAATTTCAAAATTCTCCTTGTTTGTCTGCTAGTAAATATCTGAAAACAAAGATGACATGAGATGAGAGAAAAGACTGCAGAAAAAAATGAGTTACAGACACATCAGTCATCGTCCACTGGGATATTAGTTTTACGTAGTCCCACTGAACCCATTAAACTTCATCCATTACCATCTGTTCGAAGGTGCATCATTATTTCTCTCCTGTTTTGCCCTGCAGTTAGTTACTACTGTGCACCTCCATTTTTAAATAACTCAGTATATTATAATTACATTAAAATACACTATTTTCTGATAGTCAGATAGAAACATGACCTAAAATGATGTTTGACTTTAGGTAATAGTAAAGGATGCAGATGTATTTGGCTTTACATTTTAAATTTTTTTTAAATCCAAATTTCATGCCTACTGAAGTATTTGGGAAAGCTTTTTTTCAATATCCGCTTTGAAATTAGGTATGGAGCAGGAAAGAATTGGAAAAAAATAACCTTGATGAATCCCAAATCCAAAACTTACATAAAACCCTCTATCTGATAGACACCTTTCTGGTCCATGCAGTAATTATACACTGAAATTATGACCTTTAGAATGAGAACTCCTTTCGAGCTTTATCATGTAAAGATGTAATTGGGCCATAAAATCCTTATAAAAATTTATGAAAGAAACTTGACTGAATGAGTCTGATAGATAATTTAGGAACCCGAAACTCTCAGTCATTTGGCTGAATTTATCTCTTAAATATTCTCTGAGGTGGTTATAGCGTTAGCCCATCCAGCTGATGTCATTTACCAGCTGATGGCATCAGCATGTTCCTCAGTGCTCTCTGTTTAGCTGTACCTTTGCTGTCCATTTGTTTCTAATGACCAGACAGCATAAAATGACTAAGACTGTCCAAAGTGATGAGTGATATTTGGTGTCCCCCATAAGAAATCGTAAAAGGATCTGTCTCTTAAAGGCTCCCAACCCACAGCCTTCTCAGAAACTCTATAGCAGCTTTGGCAGAGTACTCAGAACTGAGGCAGCCAGAATCACAGGTCACGTTCAACAAGCAAAAACCTCTAAAATTTTCTCTGTGCCAGGGCTTCAAACCAGTGAAAATAACAAATTTATACCCAAATGTTTGCCCATTTCCTCCTCGCGTCCTTCTTTGTGGATTCCAGAAGTCTCCGAGGCACTTTTGGAAACTTGGAGGAACAATTAGAAACAACAGAAACCCGCTTGGACGCAGTCCTGAGCCACATGCTCTAGGGGACCCTGCGTGTGCAGGGGGGTTGGACTAGATGATCTCTAGAGGTCCCTTCCAACCCTAATGATTCTGTGATTCCTTGGTTCTATGAATTAAGAGTAATGAAGAGTAAGTCTAATCCTCCCAACATTTTGCATTTTCAAGTGACTTACAATAATTTTTTTTCTAAAATGTGTTACTTTGTTCAGGCACATGATACCTGGTAAGGCTCATGGTTAGAGATGCTATTAGCTCGATGAGGTTTATGCAGCCATTCACTCATCAGAGGTGTTGGCTTGCAGTTCCTCTGTGTTCAGTATGATTTCCTGCCGCCTGCCAAGTGATGTTGCTGCAGCCCTCACTGTAGGAATACGCTGGTGCAATAATTATAAACAACATTTTCTCAAAAAATATTTTTAGAACAGCAACTGTCCTTTCCAATATAAACATTTCTCTGCTGTGGTGGCAACTTTACGTGGGCAAACAAAATTCCTTTTGATTTTTTTGTAGGTGGTATCCTCAAATTACAGGGGAAGTATTTCCCTTTCTCTTCCCACCCCAAATATGCCTGATTATTTCTAAGTCTAAATATGCACTGGCTTATGTGAAAGGCACTGCTTTTTTAAAAAAAGAATTATGAGTTTGGGACATTATTCTTATACTGTACTGTACATTGGAAGACCACTTTTGTTTACTGGCTTTTGAATAGTGGTAATGCAGTTTTACCAGGGAGTACTTAGGTAATAAAGTTATTTTTAAAAAAATCTCCCATATGTTGGATATCAGAGGTACTTAGTAACACGGTGCTGGAGTTCAGAATGTGGTGATTCAGGTCTTGCACTTGTTGTGTTAATCTGGCAACCTTCTTAGATACATGCTTGACTGTAAATGCATGGAGAATCCCAGAAAATGCATAGAATACAGCTATGTTTATGAATAAACTTGAAGAGATTGTCTCATGCAGTTCCTTCAAGATACGCACAGAGCAACTCAGGATGCACTAGCTCCAATTACTTCTGTCAGCTGAAGAAAATGCTGCTCATATTTGTTTTAGTTAAAGAGGGAGAAAGTAGAAGCTCCAAAAGGAGGATAGAAATCCATAAGAAAAAAAAATGCATGTGATGATTGATAGTAAATGTATGAGAGCCTTAGTTACACTGTTGTTTGTTTTTCTGTTGCACATTTTCTTACTTTCCTCCCATATTGTGTAAGAGCTCTGTCAAAACAACTCTCTTTCAAAGGGCTTCACCCTTGTCTTCACCACTTTCAAATGTCATGTTTTTGTCATGTGTTAAAAACTATTGAAACTGGAAAAGTTTAATTCTCTCAGCCTAGATTGCTTAATGAAATGTAGATGCAGTCCAGCTGAAATGAAGGAACTTACTGTCAGTAGAGTTCAAGGAAAGGTGGGAGAAAAAAGATAAGTTTATTTTGGAAAGGGATTTCAAAGAGTCATTTTTTGGCTTGTTCATTTTTAGTACATTGCATCTAGTTTTAAATGCTTATTTTGGAAAAAGAATATGCTGGGAGAATTTGCTTTTAATTTTGTTGCATTTTGCACAGATAAGTAATTGATAACAGTTTAGATTGGTTTAGATTGGATAATAGTTATAATGGTGCTGGGAATCAACCCTTCTGGTGAGCCAGAAGAAGGGATTTCAAAAGCAGGTGTTAGGATAAAATTCTAGCAATACCCATAATTTCTGCTTATAAAAATCCATTCAGTGAGAACTGACTTAATGTGGGAATTTTGAGTGAACTGACATGGTGGAGGAGTTAATGCAGTTAATACTTCCTGAGGTTCAGCAGGGCTTTGGGGTGCAGTATGGAGATCCATGAGCGAAAGGGGAACCAAAATCCTGCTTGTTAGCAGGACAGAGGTTAGCAGCTGTGCTGGGCAGTGCTCTTAATCCCAAGACAATCATGGATATAGGCAGCGAGAGTCCCTTTTCAGAGAGTTTTTGAGAAAAAACTTGTATTCTCTGGTGTGTGCCTTCCATTACCTTTCACTGCCAAAAAATAGATATGTTTCACAGTGAGGAAACTGAAGCAAGCCAGCAATCTTGCAGTATCCCTCTGTGGGAGAAAAGGCTTCATGGATTCCACTTGAATGCAACTGGGCATCATTAACTAATTATGTCTGGTATAGTGATGATTTTGTGGCTAAGAAAAGAAAAGAACTCTGTGCTTGAGTTCCCCAAACACTTTACAGGGAAGTGGGTAATTCCTGTCACTTATCTCATTGTGCAGAACTGTATTTTGTGAAATTGAAGGTGCAACCAATTAGCCCAAGGCTTCAAAAAAGAGCTGATTGGAAATTCCCTGGCAAAAATGATGATTCTACTGTTGTTTTGCAGTAATGTGGGGCATTTTGGTAGTGTAAAGATTCTGCCTGCAGAGCTAGCGATGCTTACCAGATGAGAAACAGCTTATGCGACTAGATGAATTTTTGATCTGGAAGCAGGAAAGCCAAACCTAAAGCATCAGGGAGCTATATAGATGCATGGGAGCCAAATCCCATGCCAACAGTTGTGACCAATGTCAAATGCTCAGCAATAAGCCGTGGGAAGCTAATGAGTCTTATGTCAGGCAGAAACAGAATAGCTTCTGTGCTGGATCTTTCCCCTGCCTTTCAAACAGTATCCCCAAGTAGACCAAAAGACCAAACTAGACCAAAAGTTGGTCCTGACCGTGTTGTTTCTGGAAACCTTCTACCCACTCATGGGCATAATTTTACCTGGAAAATTACATGGTTAAAATCAAGTTGCAGAATGCCATTTAATTCCACCATTTTAGTGCTGTTATCCTCTCAATCTTGTCTGCGTCACTGAGAAATAGTCTCCTGTGTAGAAGATGTAGAATATTAGACTGTGCCTTCCCAAACTAAAGTGTTTTGATGAAGTTTTCCAAAGTGTGGTTTCTGTAAAACTGAACATCTATAACATTATAGTGCTATAGGGCATTATAGCGATGTTACTAGATGTTTCTGGTCCAAAATAGAACCTCTGGTCATAATTAGAGAGTAGGGCACAAAATGAACAAGGAAAAGATAGTTGCATAGGAGACATCTGCAGTGGGTTACTATCCTTGAGTACTCAGGTGAGTAATTCAGTTATGTATATGGAGTGGCACAACTCCGGCGGGAGAATGGAGAATTCCCCCCAAAGTTAGCCGCTGAATGGGTAGGGTTCTCTCCTGGAGCATAAGCACGTAGGTCTGACTCAAGCTGTGTAGAAATTTGATTTACACAACCTTTGAGTGCCCAAATCATCAGCCAATTGATTTTGTAAGTGCTAGTCTCTCAAAACAGCAGTATTTCTGAAATCCCAGCAGTTCAAAATATGGATGAATTCTACCACATTCTTTGTAAGACCTTAAGTTCGTTTGAAGAAGAAATGTGAGCTTCTAAGTCCCTTGGCTATTTCTAAAAGTTTATGTTTGTTTTGTCAAAGAGCTTATTTTAGAAAAATGTTAGTGTATTCCTGTAATTAATCTGCATTGTTATTAGTGCTATTTGCTTTGATTTGATGTCCAGAGGTTGGTCCCACATATGGGTCTTTTGCCTTCATTAAAAATACACATCCATTTTATTTTTCACTTAATTTTCGTAGAGCCATTTCCGTTCTGTAATAAAGTATTTGGGTGTCTGCGTTTATGGAGAACGTGTGACACATAACTCTATTTCCAGACAGCAAATGTCATCTCCATCTTTTTGCTAACGTGCCCTCTTTCTGCCTTTCCAGAACTCAGGACTTGCACTACCACAGTCTAACCACATCAAGAACATCAAGTCAGGCTCGGAAACTCCTGATAAGCTACTGGCACCAATTTTGTTTGTCTAATTTAGACGTCCCAGTATTTTTCACATTCTTACCAGTTGTTCACCTAACAATTATTTGAATAATTTTATTTACTACTAATAAATTCATAAAATTGCTAATTTTATTTATTATATTTCTTTTTCACTTTTAGATTTTAGGCATAATACAGCCTTCATAGTTAATTTTTGAAGTTTGGCTATTTGCCAAACACTCAAGAGAATGCAGGCTTACTAGTTTTTCTTTTTGCCTTTATGTTTTTGCTTTTTTTGACACTGACACCTTCCTAAATGAAGGAATGGAGCCTGTCAGGTGACTTTTGAAATTTCTTGGAAAGGAGTCTGTAAGTCCAAAGAAGAATAAACAGGAAAACTGTAGAAAAAAAATCCTGTAATATTCTTACAGCTGAAGAGTGACAAAATGGGAAGTTATCACCCAAATCTTTGTCTTTCAGTGGAAACTATTAAGAATATAGGCATCTAAACCTGTAAATAGAAACAGATGTAGTAAAGGGGTCTAACTCCCATTGAAATTACCCAAATATTTTTCAAACATATGCCCCAGAAGCGTACCTCACTTTTCCCTGCCCCCTTAAAAAATAAAAGATATCAGCATGTTTTAATTTGGAATTTTTAAATTTCCAAACTTCTATCCTCTGTTTTCCCTGTAAAATACATGAGGTCATTTTCAGTGGGTATTATCCTTGTGTTATTTTCTCACTTTTGAGTGTTTGACTTCTGTGTGTGTGTATATACATCTTTATATATATGTATATCCCACCAAAAGTAAATTCAGCATGTAATCAATAAATATGAAAAGACAAAATGGAGCTGTGGCTGTCAGTGTCACATCCCCCATCTTCTTTTTCTGCATTAATATTTATTTTCTCATGCTGTTGATTTCGCTTTCTTTAATACCCCGCTGAAGCGGGGGCCGTGCAGGTTTTCAGGATGTGGAGTGCTGCAAGAGGTAAAATGTGTTTTTACCTCATGTGTTTTTACCTTTAGCAATCAGGAAAGAAAGAGCTATGGACTGTCACTGTATTAGGTAAAATGCATAACAGCGATAGTAAAATGTTCATTGACCTAAATGCCTTCCTAGCTGCTATAAATGTGCCCATTCGTCTTAGATATCAGAAGGGCAGACGGAGTGGCTGAGCACATATTCCTGCAGTCACAGAAGACATGCAGAGCCCAAGTCAGAGTAAGGGTGGAAATAACCAAAGACAAAGCAAGGTCTAACACTTACTGTGTCAGTAGTATTGTAGCAACGGCTATTTCAGGAAGAGGCCTTGTGCTAGTGGTTTATTGTATCATGCCTTAAAGTCTTAAAGAGGAAATGAGACGATGTTTGACTCTAAGTTAGAATGTATTACTTATTGATAATTCAATTGCATCAACATAAATAAAACCTCTTGCTTACAAAATAGGTATTTTGAGAGCTTATCACCTACTGTTCGGTATGAAGACAGCTAATCTGCTGTGTGTAGATCATTGCTTTGCTTGTGAATACATATGCAATTCCCTTGCTGTCTTTGCATACGCTTGCGATATAAGCACACAATTAAATAAAAGGGGACAATGAGACCTGCACTAGTGTCTGCAAAACAAAATGCATGACATGAAGTGAGAGCGGGAGGCCTTTTGCAGGGCTTTGGAGGATACTACTGTAATCACAAACAAAGAAAGTGTCCTGTGAATTTTCAGACCACCAGGATTGGCTACTGAGGTAGAAAATATGTTTATAGAGAGGCTTTAGGTGTGCTGCTCCCTAATTCTTTTGCTGTCGAAAAATGTATTTTTAAATGTCCTTGTTCCTTCCTGCCAATCATACAATCAGTTAGTCCCCGCTTCTTTTCTTGTGGGGCTAAGCTGGCTTCCTCGTTTTTGCAGTTCATCAATACAAAACTGATTTGAAGCTGAGCTGTATAATAATAAGCCTTTCAGCAGCCAGGCTTGACACTTGCCTTGTAATTAAGGCCTTGATGGTTGTGTTGATGGCAAATGAAAGAAAATGGCTTTGTTCTCAATTCCAGAGGCTTGATTGCTGGTTCTCGTTCTCACCTGAATTCGACCCATTCTGCATTGTGCACATGATTGCTGGAGTGTGAGTAATTGCAGCGCTGGCAGATGACATTTTCATGAAGCACACTCTGCACTGCTCCAGAGGGAATTCGCAGAATTTATAGCTGGAGAAGCTCATCAAACATGGATTTAGGAAATGCCTGTGTGAAAAGTGGGAGCCCACAACCAAATATCAGAGCTTTTCTTTTGACATTTGCTTTTACATAAAAGACTACTGCCTGCAACCTGTCTTACCTTATGTTAGCAGTCCCTTCTTAACCAGATTTTGTGATTAAGCACAGTTATTGAAGTTCATTACCACAAATCTTCTTTTTACTTTTTTATTTTTGTTTATTTATTTCCTCAGACAAGAGTCTCCGGAAAACGAATGAGAAATGTTTTCTCGTTTCCATTTATGTTGTTATATTTCCCTAAAATTTAAGTGTTTCATGATGCTTATTGATGAAAATACATGCTTGTTTTTTATATAAACCCTGTTATTTTCTCAACTTTTTTGTATTCAAGCATATAACCGTTTTGCATTAAAGCGTATTTTGTTTATTTTAAATGAAAACTATCATACATTTAGAATAGTCACTAAGGCCTCTATAACAGAAAAACGCTGCAGCGGCCGCGAGTCTGATCTGCTTTGGAAGCCCTTTTGCATCATCAGGCGCCCAGATCTCAGTGAAGGATGTTCTGAGCACTGCGAATAAGAAACGCCTCCTGAAATTTTGCATCGCAGGCAGTACATGTCACGACAGATAATCTTTGCTCCCCTCTGTCGTAGCATGTCCGCACTCTCCTCCCCGTCTGACAGTCTTTGTGCCCCTCTCACGTTCGCCATGCTCCTCTCCATGTCTCTGCTGCTCCTCTTTGCTCTCTTCGCATGGTGGCACTTGGGTGACTACCCGCAGGGTGTTGCGTTGCACCTTTGCTGGCACTGGAACCTGCAGCACCGTTCATGCAGTTCTGCTGGCCTTTTCCGATCACGGCTGTTGGGGCTGTCACCCACTTTGCACGTGAAGATTCATAGCCGCTCTGACTCAGACAGATTTTTTACACTGCAGTCTGTCTGGCAAGCGAAAATATCTGCACTTAGCTTCTAATATTTCTTGAAGCTTCTTAATCATGGCAAGTAGAGCAGGGCCTTTCCTCTTACTGAAAATCCAGAACAGTTGAATGATTGAAGGTTTGGGTNTTATACTTATTGATTAACCCCTAGGAAAAATTAGGTGAGAAGTCCTTTGAGTTTCTGCAATAAATTTTTGATTCAGAATAGTGCTGATTACTTCAAATATGCCGGAAAAAAATCTGAGGTCTAAGCTGATGATGTTAAACTGCCTGTTGTTGTCTGGCCTAACTTAGCCTCATTTCAGTAATAGATCTGCATATCAATACTAATAAATGGCAACAAGAGGAGAATCAATCTAAACTGCTGACAGTTGTTTTAATTTATACTGTAGTCTTCAGGTAGCTGGGTAGCACAAGAGGAGAGTATTGAAGTGTCTTACCTAAATTTATGGGTGTTAGGCTGCTTCCATTTACATAAAGTAGAATTTTTTTTTTCTATTGGCTTTAATGGTGAAAAGATGGTACCTATTCTGAAAATACTTCATTTTTAGTCATACGTTGTACAGATTCTAGCACACTTCCAAACCAGTGTTACATTCTGCTCTTAATCTTAAATGGTCATTGGGTACTGAGTTGAAAGATTCAATTTCAGATCGTCAGAAGTTCTTAGGTATTTAAAAACCTTCGAGAATATTGGCCTCAGAGAGTCATCTGTAGCCTTTCAAAGCTGGTCACATAAACCCATCCAGGGTCTAAAGCTCCAGAACTGGAGATAATGTCATCAGTTCTGTCACATCTCTTACAGTTATTACTGGGAGGCCAAGATGCAAGTGGGTACTTCGATGCTTCCTGTTACTCCTCGTGCAGAAGCTCCGGGGATCCATGTGCGTTCTGGCAGCCTTTGAGCTGTCCTCGGAGGAGCATTCCCATCTTCTGTGAGTTCTTCCTGCAATGTGCCTTGTCTCATGTTAGGATTTGAGTGGCAACTCAACTCCAAGAGGGAAGCCTGCCCTTCTCTTTCACCGTGTCTATATGAATACAACTCATACAGATCAAGGACATATGGTAGGAAAAGGGTAGGTGCCATCCTCTGTGCTCTTCATCAGGTGCTTTGACATGCGGAATTATTTTCTTTGTGGGAATAAAACCTGGACGAAAGCAGAACAAGCTGAGAAAACACTGAACGTTTTAAAAGTTTTGCGCGTGCCTTGCAAAACAGTGAAGTGTGAGGAATGAAAGCAACAGTCACAGAAGCAGAACAGCGAAATGCTGCAGTAAATAGGAGCTGCTGAACCTTGCTGAGGTGAAGAGAAGAAGCTGCCTGATAGCATTACCTTAATTATGGTGATGGCCCAAGACATACCGGGCACAGCGATCAAATATTACATTATGTAAGCCACTTTTGGACAGGATTAGCATGTAAGACAGCAGCTCCAATGCTGAAACTCACCTCAGTGCTTTATTTTAAAAGTTGAACAATAAAATATTGCAAGTCATGGAAAATGTTCGGCTAGCATCCCCCTGACCTTCTTGCTACTGGTGCTGGTACTTATTTGAAAGCTTCAGCTCACTTTAATAGTCCTTCTCTTACACTATTTGCAACCTTCACCTTTTATATACAAATATATACAAACTTCTCAACAAGAATGGTAATAAGATGTGCTTTAATTCTTCCTAACACCTATTCACTCTGGATTTTCTGCCATCGTATACTGCTTTTGTCCTCAAACTTCTTGCATTTACCTCTGTTTTGTTCTCTTATTTGATCTATTCCTGTTTCTTGCATTCTGATTTGCTCTGAGTCTTTTGCTTGGCAGTAAAAACATGTTGTGGCCTTCAGCATCTTCTCAGCAATAGCTCTTAATTTTACCTGACTTTTCTCCTCCCCTTCTGCCCTTTGGATCCAAGGGATAGAGGATGCCCGTCTCAGACTGTATTTTTAGATGCCTTGTGAGACGACTTGTTGGACTGTGAGCTGACTCTGGATCAGTGTGGTCAGTCAGCAACAATTTCTTGTTCCCACTGGGAAATCCCAAGTTCTTGAACAGTAGGATGAGTATATGTGATTAACCCTTTTCTCATTCCGGAGAGGTCGTGAAAGGGTAAAAGTTTCCTCTTTTCAACTACAAATGACAATATTTCTGCATTTGCTGTTACATCCTGTTCTGAGCCTCTACTTATCATGACTTTATTTCAAATCTTTTGGAATCTAAATAGGACTTCAGCTTGTCTTGCTTTTCAGTATCTGTTAATCTATAAATTACAATTTATTCAAACCTCTTTTACCAACTAGTCAAGCATTTTTTGTTTTTTACTTTCTGTTTTGATACAAAGTAATCAAAGTATGCTTTAATATATTAAATAATAGATGTGTCTCACATTATTAATGATCTGATTTTTGTTCCTTTTTCTGGACAAACCATATACGTGTTTGTATGTCTGCATGTTGCTGATTACTCCTCCGTTGAAGAATGCTTTGCATTTGCTCTGCCTGTGTGCCAGGACAGCTCTTTGATAAGCAATTCACATTGCAGCTGATATGTCAACCCCGCCTTGGTTTTGCACTCTTAAAACTACTAGAAATCAAGCTGTAGGAATTTGTTCTGCAAATACACCATGGCCTCTTTGGGAACTCCTATATCTGCATCAGAGGACACAAAGACTTTATCCTTCAAGTATATATGTTCATAAGCACATTTTACTTTCGTGTTTATTTGTTATTAGAACTGAGCCTTGTGTGCTTTCCTAAGGTGTTTTCTGATCTTGCATCCACGACAGTGTATCCCACATCAATGCTTTTGTGTTGGGTGGCGCGGTAGCACCTGGCTTGGGCATCTCCCGCAAACTCTGGTATGCCCCAGCTCTGCCCTTGCAGTTCTGCTCTGAGAGTGGAGATGCTGCTAAAGTAGGGGGAAGCAAAGAGGAGGATGTTTCTGGTGAAGCTACTCTCACCTTGTCACCTGAGAAATAGTCTGAGACTGCAAGCAACTTCGAAGTGGCAGTATTTGGGGTGATGGAGTAATGCACTCGCTGAAAGAATTGCTCCCCACACATGTCCATTTTCTTGTCTCTTTTCTGATACTAATAAAGCACATTTCAGCAGAGTAGCATATGAAAAAAAGTCACTGTTTGATGAAGTTTGTTTGCACATAAAAAATGGTACTTAGGTTTCTGTGTGGGTAATTCTACTTGTAAGTAGGTAGATAGATATAAACTATAGATAATATCCATCTATCTTCTGTTTGTCTGTCTATCTTACCTATTTCTCTTTCTTCAAAGTAAATGTATCTCTGTGCATGTCTGTTGCACTTTGTGTGTGTCAATTTTTTTTAATGTGGCTCAGGTACGTCATAGGAGTTTTTTAGTCAGCTCCTTTTCAGGAGCAATCCAGACACAGGAAAAGGATCCGATCTGTGAATATAACAATTTTCCAGGAACAGGCTCTGTGGCTTTCTTTGTGTTTTCTCTATACTGAGATTACTAAAGGTATTCCAAATTCTGTGGTTCTTTATGATATGTTATTCTGTTCTATTGCACTTTTAATTTCATTTTGTTTAGAGGATGTTCTTGCCATTAAATGTTAGGGGTTAAGGAGAGAGAATAAAAAATCTACCTTGTGACAACAGAGGGTAAAACTGGGCCTCTCGGACACAGGGAAACCTGTAGGTGCTCAGCACTTTGCTCTGAAGTCATCAGGTACTTCCTACCTTGTGTGCTGTAGACGGTGTGTAAACTGTGCAAACTGTGGTAGACAAAATCTGGCACCGTAGCTATATCAGCAATACCTGTCCCCTCACCACATCCATCACAGTAATATTCTTCAGCAGCAGCCGTCAGTGTGGGAGGATAAAACTATCTGCTATAACTCGTGCAAACAGAGGTTAATGTTGTTTGCGTTACACTTCCATTTGTCTAGCTATTAGCATTTGGGAAGCCGCCGTCGCTACCTGTGACACGCTCGGGAAGCAGCAGGAAAGGTCCAGAAAGGCAAGTCAGCACCCCGACCGACACTCAGTGTAATCACTGGCAAGTTGCTTTGATTACAGGCCTCACTTGCTTCTGCTCTGGCTTTCTGGGCTCTGCTGTATTGAGGAGGTGAATCTGAACACGGGAGTGAATTTGTCAACTTCTGAAATGCCTCCAAATCAATAGGTTTTAATGTAGTGCCTTCCTCCTACCATGACTTGCTTTGTATCAAGGACTTTGGATCTGGGACAAAGGACAACATCTGACTTGTCCTGCCCTGTCGGGGTGTCAGAGTGGCCCCAAATCTGCCATGGGCCACGTAGAGCAGAATCTCTCCTCGAAGCTCAAGTCCTCCCTGACTGCTATCAGGGAGACGCACCAACTCCAAGGAACCCAGCTGTCCTTCTCCTTAGGGAAACCGGCACGGCCCTTTCTGTCCTGACACTGGGCACGTTGCTCATTTAGAAGAGCCCCGTGTAGGTCTGCAATCTACACGGTGATGTAAGCCAAGCAATGCCCTGCGCGCTCCCCATCCCTCATCCCCATCCCCTGCACACAGCAGCAGTTGACTCTTCCATTTCCTCCAGCATTCCCCAAGTCAGAAGGAAAACATTTTGACCACAATTTAAGAATTACCTGCAGCCTTCCCAAAAACTCTCTTCAGTACCAGTTTTGGATCTTCCTCATTAGTTTTAAATCCTTGTTGGACAGTGACTGATTCCTTGAAGTGTTAATCCTACCTAATATGTGTTAGGCATCTGTAAAACATGAGCAAGGATGCTCATGGACTGTCTGCTTGCAATGCTGATATTCTTAAATTTCCCAAAGGACACTAAATGTCAGCTTTGGATATCTTCTTCCTTGAATGAAGGATGTTCACTCTGTTATTTTTTATATTTCGCATCACTCTTTCTTAATTACCCTTTTAATTTATAGATGATAGTGCATCCCTTATAGCATCTCATCTCTATCCTTTTAACATGCTTTTCCTGGGTGCTAGGTATTAAATAGAATCACTGCATTAGCGTCTTAAGAGCACCCTATATATCCACTCCTTCAGGGGTAATTGCATTTTTTGTTTAGGCTCCTCAGACAAGGCATTTTTATCAATAGCAGAATTTTAATAGAAACCTGGGGGGCTTTGTTTTTCTAGTATTCTCAAGGGCAAGCACAGCTGCCTATGGCTGTATGTGCTTTTGCCAAGAAGATACTGAGGCAGATCTCTGAACAGATATTGCACATACAGAAACTTGATTTTTGTGTGTGGAGCACTATTCCCCATAAGAAACTTGGGCCACTTTCAGATCTGAAGTGGAAGAACAAGAATGCAGAGTGCAGGACAGTGTTGTCAGCCCCTTAGCTCTTTCTTCACATATTTGAGCACTGATTCGTTTTCAGATGTGTTCATGTCTGTTTCTGAAAATCTTTATAGGAGTTTGACAGGTAGATGCTTTTGTAAATTAGACCTCAACACTTTACGTTTTCACTGAGAGAAAAAAGAAAAATACTATGTTAATAAAAAAAAAAAGTTAGATGGTAAATTAGGAAAAACAGATTACACACATTTTATTTGCATATGCACAAGGAATAAACCCTCTTTATTTTGAGAAAGAGAAGTTTTTGCTTATTAGAAAGAGAAAGAGTAAACAAATTCCTGTATTTTTGCTTCCATGTTAAATACCCGTTACTGCTTAAAAAAAAAAGAGAATAGATTACATGAACCTTTTCACAGATTTTTTTTGGTACATTTATTGTGTAAATAATTATTTCTTACCTGTAGTTGACTGTGTAATTGCAGCTGTACAGTACAGCTTCATCTGCTCTTACTCGTAAATAGTCTATCCCAACTTATGAAAACTTCTTACAAAGATCAAAGAGAAAAGTCACATTAAGGTCATTATCGAGATGTATGCAGAACTGTACATAAGATGTTTAATATTTCTTTCAAGTAGTAAATTATTAGAATTAATGGCTTCCTTATAGATTACTATACGAAAGGAAATCATTTCCTAGGATTAATTTACTCCCTCTGAATGTCATCTAAGAACCAAGGCAATCCCTAGAAATCAAGATTTTTGGACTCTTGTGATTAGTTGCTAGTTTTATGCATAATTCTGTTTTAGCCAGTTAGGCTACGTATGTGAGAGATTGATACTGAGATCTAACACTTAAATTGTGAAGGAACTTTATGTGAAAAGGCCCTTTTCAGAATTTCCCCCCTTATGTCCATACATTATTCTAAAGATGAAAACACCTTCTCTTTGGTTTTATCAAAGCTGAAACAGGGTAGTAAGAGAATGCTGCTTAGTACTTTTAGTATGCAAATGGTTTGTGAAATAGAACACAGGGCTGAATCTTACTTCAGTTCCCATCTTCTAATCTTGTAGAATGTTTCCTTGCTTGAAACCGAATACAGTATGTTTTAGAGGATTTATGGTAATGCTGCTGCATTTAGCTGAGCATAAACAGCATGGTGAGTCCCTCAGGGTCCCTTCATTTTCCTGACACACTCCACTGCTGCCCCATTAACACTTTGTCTGTTATTGCCTTCTACCCAGTTTAATGAGTATCTTTGAATTCAAAGTTTGACACAAGAAACAATAGCTACCATAACTGAAGCTCCTACTGCAGGTTTTAAGGGAGTATCTTATTCCTTCTGTAGTTTTTTTAAGACAAAAAACAAACAAACAAACAAACATTTCTATTCCTCAGCAGCACATTCACCCAATGGCATTCTCTTTAACTATGGTAGACACTGATCACAAACCCAGAGCAATGACTACAAATGTGATGCTCTCTCTGTCTGCGTAAAAGGTAAACACATGCTGGATAGCTGCTATAGGAGGCCTTTCCTTACTTTGAAACTCATTCCATTAATACTGACTCGTTAATGTGAAGAAAGAACAGTACCGCTCAAACTTGATGTTATCAAAGCAGAATATTATATTAAAAGACAGAAAGACTGGTTGTGCTTTCCAGTTCCTATATGAGTCCAACTAAGTGCTGTAAAAGGTCAGTAAGCGGCTCATTAGACTGGATTCCTGAAACTGAATTTATAACATTCCTCTAAAAACATGCATAAAACATCTTAGATCACTAAACAATAAGCTCTTTTGCCAGGTAAAAACTCAGCCTGATTTAAGGCCTGAATAATGCCACAGCGGAACACGTCACAGAAGATCAGAACAACGTTTTAATTTTTCATTGGTTATTAACTGATCAGTAGAAACAAAAGATAGTCATCTTAGAGACTTAACTGATAGGGAAAGTCTTTGCAGGGCCAAATAAAAAGTCTGAGTAATTGAATAAATTTGTTTTCTAAAAAAAGTGAAAAAATCTATTGTATATTAGAGTAAGGTTTGTATTAAATGCATTACTGAATGACTATTTTAAAAGGTAGAGTAACATTTGAGTGATTTTCTCCATTCCTGGTAGGCTTGCTATCCTTTAATATACTTTTTTTTTTCTTTTAGAAAATGAATCTGGAAGAAAATTGGTGAATCCAATCCAGTGGACCTACAAGCACCCTGACAGGCTCAGAGAGCAGAGTCTGGACCAAAGAGCAATTACCCACCAAACGATTTCAGGTACAATTGACCTAAATATAGCACACTCTTGAGATTATTGACAAGAGTTCATTTCCTGTAGTGCTTTTCCCATTTGCTCCTCCTGGTAACCACTGTGATCTTATCTGCCTGGTGCTGCATGGCTTCTGCGGCGCGGTTAAGAGCTATGTTCTGCATTATCTTTAAACAGACAATTCATGCTAAAGAGTCATTTGCAGTTGAATTAGGTGATGCCTATATAGTTCTTGCTGCTGAAGTTACACAGAGCAGGAATGAGTGCCTGAATCCTCATGGACCTGGATACACTGGAATTTTTGTACTGTGAAATCAGAAAGGTAGTAATGATAAACCCTGAATTAACAAGGGCGTTTCAATTGTGATACATGAAAAATACATTTTTAAGCAAAACTTGCCAACTCGTAAAAATGCCAAGCGTGTTTGCCTTTCATATATGTGAGATATTGATAAAATAGATGGATTTCCTACAGTGTACATCGCTTTTTTTTTTTTTTTTTTTTTTTTTTCCATCTTATTTGTTTTACTGGTTTCTTGTTTGGAAAAAAACATACTTTGCTCAGATACTCAAAAGACTAGTATCAAATTCCATGCTGTGTAGCTGTGGAGAGTCATCTTTATACAGATTTTTATGAACTGATATAATAGGTGACAATTGTGCTAGTTATATTCCTGCGTATCCCCAGTTTTCCCAAGAGAATGCTATAATACATATTTTATTTGGGGAATAAACTCCGCTAATAGTCACAGGTCCTGATCTTCAAAGGAACCTGGGGACAAAGTTCAGTTAGAAACTGAATAATTTATAAGGTAGAGACACATATACATTATGCTGGTTTATTGTATTGGTTCTTTTGGTGACAGTGGACAGCAGTTATAAATGTATTTAGACTCAGAGGGGTTTTACATTGTATTCTAAAAAGCAAAGAGTTCACTGAATGTGTGAATTTGACATTAATCATGAAATGCCCATACTATTCTCAGTAATACTATTCCCTCTAGAGGGCTTTATTTTTAAATCTGTAATAACAAAATGCTGTGTCTAGAGATACAGGATTTATAAATTCCATTCCAAGGTAGGAAACTGAGGCAGGGAAAATGTAAGTGATGTAGCAAAGCTTTATAACAAACGATAGTAGAATCATGTCTAGATTCCACCCTTCTTGATCTTCATTCTGATACTTAGTAAAGCCAGGAATTTCTGTGTTCAGAAGTTCCTGTTAATAAAGCAATATTTTGAAACAATCTAGCACGGTGGCTTTCCCCCTGTGCTGTGCACTTGCCTCACCCTCAGAGGAAAATCTGGGAAGTATTGCACTCAGTTGTGTGTCCTATGTACAAATAATTCATGGAGAACTTGAAGAGAGTTTAGCATTTACTGTTATTAGCCAGTAAAAGGAACTTGGAAATGTACTGATGTATGAAGAAATGCTTTTAGTCTAGAATAAGAGAAAGTATGGATCAATTATTTCAACTTCTTAGTAATTAAGCTATTGATGAGTAAATATAAAGATAGGAGAAAATTTACTTCTATTTTTTTCCAATCTCCCGTGATGAGTGGATAAGACACAGCCTATCACAGTGGAAAACAATAATAACACAGCCATAAGAACAATATTGATCTGTGAAGTTGTGGCAAGGATATGCAAGACCTGATTAAATGTCTTCCCAGCTGGGCAGCTTGAGGTCATGGAACGTCTTGCACTGTGCTTTGGGATCCTGAGTAATCTGTGCAATCCTTTGGGCGGCTAAATAGCATATTTTAAGGCTTCAGTGGTGAGGGAGTGTACACTAAAAAATAAATGGTCCCCAGAACCTCAGATACACATATCCTGTTAATTGTTTTTACATTCCAGATACGTATTATGCTCAGACACAACAGTTGTGCATACCATAAATGAGTAAATCAGTTTAAAACTTAGGAATTAACCTCTGAAAAACCCTTTGTAATCTTCCTTTTCTATGCAAATAGTCTTTCTGAAGGTTGTTCACTTCAGTTGTTATCAGATAGTATCATTTTGACTCTAATACTAGGGCCATCTTGTAACATATTCAAGAGCCAATGAAATGTACAGCAAGGTAAGTGTTTTCTTAATATAGATATTTGACATCTTTGAGGGAAGCTCTGTACTTTATAGGATGCAGCCGCACAGAAGATAATATCATAGATTAGGGATTGTTAGCCACTTTATTCCTGCTGCTTTATTCAGCTTGCCCTGCCACCATGGTGAAGAGAGCTAGTAAAGCAACCCTAATTAGGCAGTGTAGGAATCCCTGGTATGCAACGTTCTTCTTAGCCAGCTTTATATTCCTCCTGCTTGTCCTACAGTGCCTCGGGGAATGAGAAGAGTCTGGTCCATTAATTAGAGAATTAGCTTAGGGTTGGGAAAGATGAGTTCATGTTTCTTCTCTGCCACAAACTTCCTGCAAGACGCTTAGCTAAGTATTGAGCAAAATTCAGTAAGAGCCAAGGATCGGGGATTATCACAGTGTTTGCCTTGCTTTTGAAGCTGAGTCAGGTGTCTTCCCATATTTCCTGTATCTTTGTTGGTCTGCCGATAATTGAGTAGTCGTAATACTTAGCTGCCCTCACCAGCTGAACTAAATTCTCTGTGCCTCTCAATCATAATGTGCTTATGTAAGGGTATTGATAGGAAGGCAGGGATAGAGAACCCAAAGTGATGCCTCATGTTAGTTCAGACAGAGCACTGTCTGGACGTCAATGTACTGTCATGATGAAAGTTCCTGTTAGTTCCTGGCAATATAAGTCTTCCTAATGTGACCTTCTAAAAAAGCAACGTTCATCAGTCAAAATGTCACATTTCTAAATTTGCAGTTTATAAATTGCCACTGTAAATTTTGGTAGTAGGAATCATCATACAAAATTGAATTTATTTCTTTGTTGCTCTCGAGATTTTGGTGATTTCAAAAAGGAGGCACTAGGCTCTTTAAATTACATTTTCTAGGCATCGTGTTTGCTCCTGAAGAGGCATGGCTGTTTCTATCCCATGGGCCAGCCAAATGTGATGGACCACAGATGCCTCTTGATGTTAGCAGGCTAAAGAGAACGGTCACGTTAAAACTAAAGATGTCAGGACAGGGTCATATCACCAGTAAGAATTAAAAAAAAAAAAAAAAAAAAAAAAAAAAAGTGTTCTTGTGTTTCAAGGATATATAGCTCCTCCTGCTAGAAAACCTAATCTTTAAATCATCCTGAAAATTGTGCGAGATATAAAATCAAATTAAACCCATTATGAAAGGGCATGGTCTCCCCTCACAGCACTAGGAGTTATATGTGTAAATTGGCACATATCAAGGGAAAGATATAACCTTAGTAAAAATATTTTTAAGAGAACTCTGCTGTTGATAGAGCTGATGATAATTTATGCATTAAACACTTAACATAAGTTGGAGTAACTGGATTAGAAGAGGTAAAAATAATTTTATTATATCATTGCAGCTTAAAAGTGAGTCTCTCCTTTTCTACTATCCTAACATTTTATGAAGGAGGAATATCATAGAGATTCATTTCAGCCAATTTCCAGTTTTTAGTTCCATTAAATGATTTTAAATTATTCTTTCGTCTTTAAGAATATTGAGTACAATATTTCCATCTATTTTATTTTTGATGGACCAAAAATATTAACAGATAGGCATTTTGGTACCTTTTCCCACTTCAGATGAATGATCAAGTACACCAAGTGCTGTGGTACTCCTTCTGAAGCCAAGGGAGAGACAGAAGGCTAAATTTGAAAGCCAACTGGAGTTAAGTTGATCGTTATTGATCAAACAGGTTTGGATGATGGTTGATTGAGGTCCAACCCATGTTATTTTTTATACAGTAGAAAAAAATTCTTATTAAAAAAGCCTACATATAAAAATAGCATTCATATATAGAGGCAAAGTAGGTATAGAAGTATATTTCTACTGAAATACATGCATCTTTAGTGAACTGAAATGCCAAAGAAAGGGCTATACCTGATAAAAATTATAGAGGCTCTTCCATTCTATCCAAGAAGAAGCTGAAATCAATCGAGGGTCCCAAGTTTTTCTGCTGAATCAGAACTGTTATAAGAAAATATTTTTACAGAAGATTTGTGGAAAACAAAGGGGGAGGACAAATCACATGCAGATTCTGATAAGATCAACCGTGCTTTATGTAAAAATAAAGAAGGAAGGAGGAGCCCTAAATGTTCCCTTTCTTGCTTTGAGCATCTTCTTGAGCAGGCGCAGAGGGAGCAGGCACTAGAGCCTCCCGGTCACCTTGCGTGTTGCGAGGAAGCTGCTCTGCGGTGGTGCGGGACAGGCAGCTCTCAGTAGTGTTGTCTCCAGGTGACCTGGTGGATTTCTGTTTCAAAAATCATGCAGAAGTTAACTATTGCTGAAAATAGCATTCATTCTTACCGTGCTCCCTTTCATGACTGCTGGGGTGAAATTTATCTTTCCAAATGGAGATGTCTTTTATATCTAAATTGGCTTTTGTAGGCTGCCTTTATAGTCAATGGAGAGAAATAGACACTTTTAGGGCATGATTCATCTCTTCATAAGGTAGACATCTAAATAGGTCAGATGAATCAGACTCTAGAAGAGCCTATTGCTTACTGGTGTCAGTAAAGGAAACCTAGGGATCATCTTAGATGTTGATGTCTATATTGCAGACACCTAAAGTTAAACGAAATCATTTCTATGTCTATAGGACAGAGCTCAAAGTCATTGGAAAATGTCCTACTTTGCAGGAAGCACCTTTTTCTTAGCTCCCATGGCACTGAGGTGTGTGTCCAATGTAGTTGTAAGGTGATAAATTAAACAAAAAGAATTGCAAATTCCTACCACTCATTCTCCCACTTAATATTTCAAGATATTAGAAGTGGGTGAGCCCTACTATACGAATAGGAAATTTATATACCTTTACCCTCAGTTACACCAGTGGTTCTACAGTCATATCATTTTTTACAAGTCTGTGCTCATAATTTGTATGTACAGGATCTCACCACGATTCTGAATGTTCCTTGTAAACCCTTTCAGAACCACAGAATCATAGAGTCGTTATGATTGGAAAGGATCGTCAAGATCATTGAGTCCAACCGTAAGCCCTTCAGCACCCTACCTGCTAAAGCGTATCCCTAAGCGCCTCATCCACGTGTTTCTTGAACGCTGCCGGAGATGGTGACTCCACCAGTTCCCTGGGCAGCCTGTTCCAATGCTTGACCGCTCTTTCCATGTAGAAATTCTTCCTAAGGTCTAACCTGAACCTCCCCTGGGGTTATATACTATAGGATTAGTGGGGAAGTCCCCGTGATAAATATTTTCAAGTGTGAACAAAAGAGTTTTGCAGAAAAGATGTCTGTTTCCTTTATTTTGGTGGTGTTCTCTAATTATCACCCATAAGCAATTAAGAGGAACGCACAGATACTTAAGAAAACCAAGTCAGCAAGCAAAGGCCAGTCTGAAGCCCACGAGGACAAACGCAGCTTTTTCGCCCGCCGCTCTGCCCCTCACGCCGTGCAGAGCTCCAGATCGCGGCGAACGCGCAGGACTCTGTGAGCCGCGCACGCGGGAGCAGCCCGCGCGCGACAGCCGGCACGAAGCAGATTGCTGGGAGGCTGGCAGGTGCCAGAGCATGCTGCTTCGTGACCCGCGCTGCAGACGCCAAAAATAAGCTCCAATGTACTTCGGTAAATAAACGCAGCAAAGGGGCTTCAGAAATGCTGTCTGCAGCACTGCCTGTGCTTAATCAAGAAATACGAAGGTAGGAGACCAGGTTCCAGTCTCTGCTCTATGACGGGCTTGTTATGCTCAGGTTGTGATGCAGTTTGGGTATAATCTGTATTTTTCCACTTAAATCAGTGGAAAGTTTTTCAAAAATAACAGAGACCAGGGCAATCATGGGTTCCACAGATTAAAACGTGCAGTTAGCTACTGCCATTTATGTCACATGAAAATATTTACTAAATATCTCTTACCTCATTTTCCCCATCTTCCACAGTTACAGTACTTAGGTGCCTTTTAGTGCTTTCAAATGTGTAAAAACAATTTTAAAATTGCTTTGTAAGTGTCGTAAAATCATTTTATCGTACTTTCAAAGATAAAGGTAGATTCATAGTGATAGAACAGATTTGTTTGATCAGCTATGAATCAGTTTGATCAGCTGATCAATTTGATCAGTTTAATCAGCTGAAAAAAGTCTGCTATAGATAAAGTAAGATTCAAATCTCGGTGTTAAGCAGTGGATTTAGCTTTAAAGATAGCAATACCAGGATGGTGCTCAGTGAACCTGAACTTGCAAAATGCACTGCAAAATTATGAGGGTCATTGGAGTATAATCAGTGCTATGTGTTTAGTGCATAAAATAAGATCAGTGAAATAAAATATATGGCTAAAATTGAAATACAAGCACAGAGAAGAAAAGGAGTTAAAAAAGCATGTGTGATTTTTTTTTCCCAGATTTTAAATACTGTATATAAATTTGAAATCCTTTTGCTTCTTTAGCCTTTTTCCAATTTACTGCTGAATGTATACCACAAGGAGACCTAGAAGTCGCTCATAAATAAAGGATAGCAAATCTGACAGAGGAATGATGACAGAGTTTGTAGAAACCCAAAGAAATGCCTGTGTGATAAAACTTCAGGGTGAAAAGCTATTTCCATGGTAACAAGTGCTTTATCTTAAGAAGCGGTTACGAAAGCAAAGCCAAGGGATCCAAAGTTTAAAAGGAAACACCTAGTACATGATGCAAACAGGAGAGGCAACGATTTAACCTTCTGAAGACGTGAATATAGTGCATTTTCTCAAGTACCCACTGAGCGGGTTCTGTGAAAAATGTCAGTGTTCTTTATGTGACCATAAGAGATTTGAAATGCAAAACCTTTCATGTTGTCTGTCCGCCAGCGAGGGACAGGGTACACCAGGCCGAGGAAGAAAACATGATTCTTTTAAAAGAGGGATTTTACCCTAAGGAGGTATATATAAGCAGTGTTGGAAATGGGTTGGGTCATATCCTCCAGTACAAATGAAAGCAGGGAGTACCCTGCTAGAACAAGCTATGATCTCTGTGTCAGCGTGCTGATCTAAGAGACATAGCTGTTTTAAAGTGTTCTCTGAAATGACACTGTATTTCACTTGGAAACAATTCGTTAGAGATCACGTGTACACAAGGTACCCATGGTTTTCACAGACAAAAACACTCATCTATGTAGAAAAGCAAAGAAAAGCAAAGGTTTGATTTGGGTTAATCTTGGATGAATTTAATAGTAATAAAAGTATGTTTGTTTTAGCTCAGTATTTTTTAGGGTATTTCATTCATCTTGGCATCTTTCCACATACTGTGATACTAAACCCAAAGAGCTCCTTGATTTCAAAATTTGGTGTGGTATTTAGTTCAAAATTAAGATATTTTAATAGGAATGTCCACATGTAGATGTCCCTTCTTAGCCAACGGAGTTGGGACAGTGAGTGCTCTGCTGCATCTCGCCCTAGGCCCTGCTGCTCGTGCTGACAAGGTCTCCAAAGGCTACATGGGGGTCTCTGACAGCCCTAGAACGTCCGTGTCTAAATTCAGTCAAGATCTGAGTTTTCAGCTTTCCTTGTTGTACTTCTACCCTTTCTCAATCCCCGAGTTCTCTGGTGGGGCATAAGCTGTATTTACAACAAAGTAATACGAGCAATCTATCCTGTCCTATACAGGGATATCTTTTTTTGAACTCATTTACTGAAAGTTTTTCATTAAATCTGATAATATCTACCTGTATTTCTGGGAATTACCTTATACATGTATACAAATATACATACATATTTATAAGTACTCCTCTAACATCTAAATTATTTTTTCCATGTTCAAAGACACTGTGCTTTCTTCAAGAGTATTTGATGAGCAGGAAAAAGTCCAGGATAAAAAACATCGATGGGAAAACTTCAGGATCAAATGGAGTTTACATCCTTTTCTTAAAATATTTTATAGAATTGAATTTATTGATTCTATTCAGGGAATTTAAGTGCATAAAACTTCCTCAAAGAATACAAGAAAGTTGCATAATATGGAAGTGCTCACCAGAAAGGGATTGTTTTCAGACAACAACAACAGCAACTGCAGCTGGCTTGGTTATGGGGCAATGTTTTTTTCCTATTCTTATTTACAACCTTACAAAGATGCAGACTCTCCCTTTAAATCATGAGCCCAGTGACAAGCACAATAACTAACATCAAATGAAGTAGCCCTCGGTGTGAAGGTTTGAAGAATTTGTATAAGGGACAAAAGCTTCCCTTAGTTCTGTATGATCCCATCAGGGAACTTTCTTGCGCTTGATGACAAGTATTCACTGAGCCTGACCCTTCTTCACTTTCTTTTTATACATTTATTAGTAGTCTGACTTTCAGGGTGCTGAGAAATACATTAAGGCTAATGGAAGCTGAATATACTCTTTACTTGGGAGAATCAGTCAGAAATTAATGAATTTAATTAATTAATTAATTCAAGTAATGGAGATAGGCAGCAGGAAAAACTGGTTTGTGGCATATAACATATTATCTTTGTACTTTACTGCTTCTATTTATGATGATAAAGGAATATTTGGGACAAAATCTGGATCCAAATGATTTTGTGTAAAGCAAGAATGATTTGCAATGGAGAACATATCCAGAAGTCGTAAATGAAATACAAGTGATAAATACATCTCTAAATCAGATTACAGTGGGCTCTTCAGTTACTTTGTATTACATATTGAAAATCTACAGTACCCCAAAGCTAATACATGCTAGAATTAAAATTTTTTAGGGCAATTTCATTTAACTTTCCCCATGCATATACATTATGAAACCTTCTTTAATTACATTAATTACATGACCGCGTATTATTTTTCTTGCAAGACTGTTGCCTCATTCAATTGACAAAATATATGATAGTCACTTAATGAGCAGCTGTTCAATGTTTTGTTTTCATGACATTGTTCAGTGTGTGGTCCCACACTGTGTTTACCGCAGAGTATTTTAGCCCTGCTCTGAAGGCAAAATTATTAATTATTATTAATTTCCTTTTGGGAGTATACTAGTGATCATCACTATGGCATCTAAGTGCTGAACAAACATTAAATTATCTTTACTGCAGGCCCCTGAGATGGGAAGATAACATGATTCCCATTTTATAGCTAGTGAACAGTGGCCCAGAGAAATTATACTGAAAAGCTGCCACTAATGAACAGGTTCAGTCTGAGATGCTTTGGACCTTTACTCCTCAGTGCTTTTACTCCTTAGTGCTGTACGGAACTTCCCATGTCCTCAGCCCAGCTCCTACTGATTTGAACTATATCTGAGAGTATATTGCTCCTGCAAATTGGAATGCCTCATTTCAGTGAGTCACACAGAAAATGAAGAATATGCTCGTAGTGACCACCTGTGAAAAACCTGGTTTGAATGGCTACCACAGGAACTTAATGGCAAGGCAGGGGTAGGATCCTGTTTTCTAGGCCAGCATTCAATTACCTTAATCAGTCTTTCTCATCTTGCAAGGCTATCTCATCTTTTAGTGCCCATCTTCAAAATTCTCCACCAGATGAACCTTCTTCAGTACCCAGTTCTGATTCACCCTTACAGCAAGGCCATCTTGTCTTCTGGGAAAAGTGGTATGAGTCACACAATTAAGGGCTCCGTCATGATGCCCGTGCACAAGATCAGGAAAATGTAGGTTCTGCAGGCAACCTGGTACTTCTGACATCTTTATCCTTGATTTGATAATGTAACAGAAATGCTTTTAAAAGTGTGTGTATGTGTGTGTGTGAGAGAAAGAGGGAGAGAGAAAAAGAGGACACATGCGCCTAAGATTTAAAAAAATATGCCCAAAATATGAGAATATCTTGACACCCATTTGAATTATGAACAGGCCTGAAACCTTAAAAATTCTGGCATCATCTTATGGCTTTCTTTGAATTAAAGGATGTGTGTGAAGTAATTTTCTGTGAAAAACATTGCTGGACGAATAACATACAAGATACTTTCCCATCAGGCTCCGCAGATATTTACTGTTGGCAGAGGACTTTGGACATTGGAATTCAATCCCAAAAGTGCTGGAAAAGGTTTCCTAGCGCTTCTTTGTTCAGTCCTCAAGGACCTTTTCTACCCCTTTTTTCTCCAACTGTTGTAACTCTTGAGTATTTCCCAATCTTGGGTCCTTAGCAGAACAGTTTAGTTTTCATCAGCTTTCAGTCCGTGTTATCTTCCTTCTACCCAGCCCTCCTGGTTTTTCCTTACCCTGTGCACAGTGGCCTGCTACGTTTGGTGCCTGCGCCCCTTCATGCTTTACTTCTCCTGGGTTAGATGTCCAGGCTTCTGCATCCGTCTTGCTCCCTCTGACTGTCCATCCTAAGCTCCAGGCTCAAGCTTTTTGCTCAATTTCTGTGCCTTCGGCCATCTATCTCTCACTTGTTAACTCACCTAGTCCAAACACTGCTGTCAGACACCAGCTCTTCTTTTGTCTTTCCTCTCCGCTACCTCTTTTGCTCTTTGACAGTTGCGAACTAATGAAAATTCTCTCCATATAAATGTTATTGTAAATTGTGAGCAGAGCCCCTGAGGACTCTGGGACAAAGTTGCATGACTGCCATGCTCTTTGCTCAAAATTTATGCCTAAATCTAATATAGCAAGCAGACCATATTCCAGGCAAACTGCCACAGTCCCAATAGATGCTTACTTTGTCCATTCTCATTTAGGTATTTATGTTGTTCCTGTGCTTTGCTGTACACTTTATCTGGTCATCACTTTCTTGAGTCCAGACAGATTCTGTTGGATGAATCCAGGCTTCTGGGATGCTGTATGGATGCAGCCCCAGAATTTAGCACTGAAGAAAGACACACTGATCGTTCCAGTTACACTCTCTTCATATCCCAGTAACAGCTGGGCAGATTAATCCCTTCATCACTCAGTGTGATGGTTTAATGTAATATAATTTAATGGCTTGGACAAAACTTGTGCACAAAAATGCTGGAATACCAATGTGTGCAAGTTGCACAGTGCTATACAGTCTCAGTTATACATTAATTTACTTATTGCACACTTGTAAAATGTTTGAATTCAGAAAGGATCATTGGTTTATGAAGTATCATATTGTGCTTAAAACAATTCAGATGATAGATAATTTTGTCAGGATATTCTTGTATTGTTTGATAGCTGAAGACTATTATAAGGTGATGCATTTGCTTCTGTCCTCTATAGCTTGTAGAGCTTTGCAACCCTCTTCTGAATCATTTTGAGGAATGATAGTCAGGTCCAAGAAGGACTGAGCTAACATCTTCTTGTGAAAGTGTCTGTCCCTGCCTTTGTACCACTTGGTTTTCAGGAGCTTAGAGTATCTAGTTCTACCCTGTGAAAGGAAACCAGGTAGTACTGGAAATGTTCAGTTTACATTGATTAATAATTGCATTGAATTTTCATGCTTTCAAAATATACAATTTCTTGGAAGCTTCTCGGCACAGGTCTTTGCTTCTACTACTTCTGTTCTGACTCCTTTGCATTTTGCTTTCTTATCTTGGTCTCTCTCCTTCTACCAAGGGACTTGGGATCATGATCAATGCAAGATTTGTGGAAAAGATGCGGGGACAGCCTAAGCATTATAATGGAGCCTTTGGGGAATATTTTAAAAGAGGGCAGTGGGGTATGAGAATAATAATATGAATGTGGTGTAAGAGAATAATAATAATTAGAGAGGTTAGAATAACAATGAGCTACCTGTGTTCAGTCCTCTGCCTTGCCTCACATCTTGTGGCTAATACTGCACAGATTTCTAGGTCTTCCTGATTCCTCATCAATAAAATGAGAATAATACTGTTTCCCAGGATTACTTTTTTTTTTTTTTTTTTCCATATTTTCACCGAAAACATATACTTTACAGATATTACAGAAAGAGTAAAAACATTCATTATGCTTAACTTATAGTCTTATGGCTTGTGAGTACTATCATGGACTGCAAAATTTTCAAGACAACTGACTTTTTCTTCTCTTGTGCAAATCTTCTCTTGCACAATTCTGACCACTGTTTTTCTCTCCCAGTCTTCCCCCCAGTGATGCTTACTCTTTCATGGTTCATATTACCTTTGAGCCTCTCACAGCTACTCACTGTTACTTTTATTTCACCACCGCTCCTGTTTTCTGTGATGCCCCCTGTCTTGCCCTTTTACTCTAAATCTGGATACCTGTTTCATTCATCCCCAGTAACATCGACCCATTTCTCTGTGCCAGCAGCTTCCTTCTTCTTTGACCTATATGCCCCAAGGAAGCTTAGAGAGAACTTTGGGCTCCTTGAGGGTGGCGGAGTGTCAACAGCGCATGTAGCAATGAAAAGACAAATGGAAATACAGTGTCCCTAGTACAAATATGTACCTACTCTTTTGAGAAGCAGCTATATACATCTGTTTTCACAGCAGGAGCCTCTGATTTGTGTGAAGTAGCCCTTTCATCTAAATGACATGTTCTCAAATCAGCAAGAATTTGTCATGGAGTTAAGAACAGCCTAGTTGCAAGAGAGAGAAATTGAGCTATGCACTCACCATGTCCCTGGTCGCTCTGTTTACATTGTGCTGTTTGTCCTTGTAGTTGAGGTAGAGCAAGATATAAGCTCAGTGGATATTACTGTGTCTTCACTGCTTCTTCACTCAGGTGCATGTATTTATATATATTATTTATATTTATATTTATATTTATATTTATATTTATATTTATATTTATATTTATATATATGGGTATATTCTACACATCTATACTAAGATGTTCTAAAATTATTTCCAAGTTAGTTCTTTCTATTATGGTAGGAACCTTCCGTCTTCTGGGGAAGAATTGTACTAACAGCAGAATCCAACCAATGTGGAAGTAGGTCAGTCTATTTTTCTTTCTTCAAGAACTGTACTAAGGCATGGGCATGGTCTAGCTCCGACCAAAGTATAAATGCTCAGTTCATGCACTGTCAAAGCTTACAAGGGTTAAGACTGCAGTTGAGTAAATGGTAGATTAATTGAAGCCACAACAGCCACTTCCACCTCACTTAGGTCCAGGCTCTTTGTGTGTGCTGTATATCCCATAGCTTTTGCACTGGAGTCTTAAATTTTGAGCTATGTGGCAGGGTGAATAACTAGGAACGTTTTGTAGAGCTAAGGGGCTGTCCATGCTGGATATTGGATTCACACTGGAAAACGAAGCCAAAGAAAACAGCACAGCCCCCTTTCTTTCCCTGTCCAGGAGGTTGGGATTCTGTAGATCCCAGCTGATGTGAGTTGGTGATCAGGAAAATAGGTCTCAGAAAAATAGCAATCAAGTGAAGGAGACACAGACATGCCAAATCAGCCTACTTCATATCTGATTCAGGAAAATTGGACATATGCTCTCATACAGGCTATATTTCATACCAAATTATAAAATGTAGATGTGAACCGGAGCTAGGGAGTGCTGTCCTTGCACTAGCTGTGTACAAACCTGTGTATTAAACGCATAGTGGAGAGAAGACCTTTGGTGGCTACTGGATTTCACACATGGAACAATGATGATGTAATATGATTACTTGAAATAAAATCTAATTACTAGAAAAAGAGATTTTAATGCATTCAAATAGAAATATTCCTTTGCAGAATCTTTTTAGTCTTGACAAATATCTTTAGTTCTTTCTTCTGTATTTCTTAATAAAAAAAATACCTAATTTTCTGGCCATTTGGTCCACCACTGGAGGGCTATTTTTTTTTTAATTAAGAATGATGAGCCTGATTCTGCAACCTTATTTATGAGAGTAGTCCCATGGCGGCTCCTATGTTTATCAGTGCCAAGCACATATAAGATCAGCAAGCTCTTTCCTTTCATTTCCTGAACACTTGAAGATAGAAATCTACTTCCAATTCTCAGTGAAGCTTTAGGATGCTTGGGACTTTGTCTATCACAACTGAGTTTACGATCCTTAATGTTTCTGTTTGAGTGATGCCTAATGTGTACTTGAGTACAAACCAAGCCAAAATTGGGGAAAGTAAAATGAAATGCACAGTGACACAAACGTGGCATTACCTCAGTCAGAAATGGTATGTTTTACTAGAGGCACTTTTGTGCAATACCTGCCTTTCTCCTTCCTGTTACGTAAACTTTTGCAAGACAAATATTCTTTTTAGCATTATCTGGTGAGCAGGATTCCCTTGCGCAACTGAAGTCATGCACTTATTGTTGTGTTATGAAGTGCAGAAGATGTTAGTATCAGAAAAAACTGCCTTTGTTGCCTAAATAAACATCTTTCTTTGTGTTTTTGGCACAGAATATGTAAGGGAGCATTTTGCTGTTACTATGAATTCCATTAGTTTAAGATCACGAGCCATTTAATTTTCATTGCATTATTGTTGCTCAGAACCCAGTTTATTATATAGGATTCCTCCTAGGAATATATAGTTTTGAATATTCAGGCAGTAAATCTTGCAGATATTGCAGCTACCTGTAGCTGCTCATCATTATAAATGTTTTTAGAAGTGGTGCTTTTATTTATGTATTTATTTATTTATTTTTAAGATCTTTTAAAAGAAATTTTTCAATTTATATATAAAAGGATCAGTTCTGAGACTTACTTTACTCCCATGACACAAAAAGAGAAGAAAATTCCAAAAAGATATCCCTTAGAAAGCAAAAAGTCACTTCCAAAGCCCATTTTTCATGCCTTTCCATGGTGTTTGGAATATGTGGGCATTGTAGTCACCACTGTTTGGCCAGGTAACAGTAGCCCGTGACAGTTGCAAGCAGCCGACAAAGATCAAAGCAACCACTAAACTGCTTGTAATTATTTCAGTGTTGCTGCAAAAAAACCCCTACACTAAGGATTTGATCCTAACTCTCTTCTGCTGAGTGATGAACCTAGTCTCTGATTTTAGCCATTTGATACTGAAATTTAAGAAGCGCTCACATAGTTTATTTCATAGAGAAAAAGATGCACAGGTATGCAGCATATTATTTACCATCCAAAATACAGCTAGAAGTGCAGGTCTTCTCCTGCATCTGGTCTCTTTCTGAAAGAACAGTAGTATTTACTAACCAAAAATCTGACTTCCAGAAAGAGCTCACTCCAGGTACACTCTCCCATTTTCTTTCCCATGTTCTTCCAAAATCCTGTTGAAGCTTGGGATTTTAATCTATATACACCTGCTGAACATTTCTCTGATAAATACTGTCTTTTTGATACCACCAAATATTAAGTGAATCTAGTTTTGATTAAAGTTTTACCTAGATCCCTAACTCTTAGCCTATTCACTCAGCCCAATAAACTGTGACATGATTATTCCATCTCTTCAGCTTTACTTCCCCTCTTCTTCTCTTCTTACACAGAATCACAGAATAATTTAGGTCAGAAGGGATCTCCAGCGGTTATCTAGTCAGATCCCCTGCTTAAACCAAGGCCACCTTCCAAGTTTCACCATATTGCTCCCACCTTGTGCAGATCAGCTTTGCGTGTCTTCAGGAATGGTGATTCCAAACTCCCCAGTCTTCCCGTGCAGCCTCTTCCAGTGTTTCACTACACTCATATCACTTGGGGTTTTTTTTGGTTTTGTTTTTGTTTTGTTTTGGCTTGTTTTCATATAGCTAGTTAGATATGCCACTGGTTTTTTTTTGTCTTTCAATGAAGATTTAGATGTTTCTCATCTGTTCCTCTCCTCTAACTCTTCTGTTTTCCCCATAAACTCTTTTTTTCTGTATTTCCTGAATTCTCTTACATGCATTCTCATTTTTCCTGTTTTTCTCTTTATCATTTCACTCTAGCTCCTTCTTTTAATCTGAATACGTATTAGTCTTCACCAACCGCCCAATCTCTAAAAAGTCACCCTAACTCGATTTATCTCTGTCACTACACAGTCTTACTTTGAGATGTAAACAGCACTCAATGTGCTGTTTACACACTCACTTTCTGTTCTGTTCTTCAGAGCTATTATAAACCTCTTCAAACTGACATCTGACCTTCTCGTTGGCTGAAACCACTCTTTAAAATTACGTAATGACTCTCTCTTGGCCAATTCTTCATTCTCCTCTGACACTGTCAGTTTTGATCTTATTAAATCTCATCATCTCTATGTGTCCTTGGCTCCATTCTTTCTTCATTTTCTCCCTAAATCCTTAATCATTCCTTCAATTCCTTCTTTGAGGAGCCCTGATCTGACTTTTGCTGAAGCCCAAAGGAGTTCTGGTGTTGACCTATCTCCCCTTTCCCTCTACACATCACCTCTATAAGTCCTATCCAATACAAATAAATTCAAGCGACACCTCTGTGCTGCCGACTCAGATTTGTATCCGTACTCCAGCTATTATAAAACCAGCTCAATATGGACATGATTAAAACAGTGCTTCCCACTTAGGCCCTCCCTACTACCTGCTTTCTCAGTGACCATCTTGCCTGTCAGGCCAATAACATGGATGTTACCTTTGACTCAGGCCTCTTCGGGTCTTCATATCAAGGCAAATGTCTAAATCCTTCAGCTTTCTTTCGTTATAACACAACACAAGATGCAGTGCTTGATTCTATAGCTGAAAATCTGTTGCAGTTCCTTTACCTTCTACCTTCACAGCGTATCGCAGGAAGCATCAGTTCTCCTCCGTACTCGGCATGGTGATCATGTAGTGTGTGACTGCAGACCTTTGGCAGTGCAGTAATGCAAATAATTCCTACCAGACAGCATACGTGAATGGGTAATTGTGCATTGTTTAAGGATGTGTGAATGTAGTGTAATTTCTATACAGTCTGGGATAAAAGGTGCAAAACCTGCAGCAGGAAAACTAATCTCAAGAAGTCCACTTCATAATCTGAAGTTTTGCTGTCAAGTACCTGTTTGGACTTGCTGCACTCATCATGTAAAATATACATGACTGTGCTATTGGTTAGGCACCAATTCTGGTATCTCTGCCTCGAGCGCTGTGTTACTGTACAGAAATTTGTACAACAGAGGAAACTAAGGATGATCCTTTGCTTTGAATGCCTGTGTTCTGATAGATATTAATGAATGCTTTAACTCTGGTTTTGTGTTGTCACATTAACCTGCAGTAAAAATTTACTCTCCCCATAGGTTCAGACAAATAAGATCCTGAAAATTTGCATGCACTTCACCGGATATGCTTATGCTTTCTCATAAGGTTAATTATGCTTCGGAGGCTGAAAAAAATAATGCTGGTAAAATCAACATTTATGCCAGTAATGTAATAGAAGATGCAAAATGTTTCCAAGCTCAGAAGCCAAGGAAGCTGCTGAAACATAAGCAAATGCTCAGAACAAATTTCACTGTATCATGAGCTAAGCATATGTGTATTGATTCCTGGGCCAGACAGTTGGCTGCATGAAAGACACAAGAAGAATAAGAGTAAAGAGGAGGACCATGAATTCAGTTTCCAAACAGTTTTTATTTTGAAAAGCTTTTTCATTTCAAAAAATCATCTGAATGAGTGAGATAGGAGGAGAATAGAGAGATGGCATATGAATTAATTCCTCTAACATCATTTTAAAGTCTTTTGCTTTTTTTTTTTTTTGGCCTGAAAAACATTCGAGAAAGTCTGAGCAACAAGAAGGGCAGTGTGGGCTCAGTGATAAAACTATCACAAAGCAAACTAAGAATGTCAAATAAATGAACATTTCTCTTGCTGTAAGTTTTGGTAAGTCTTAAAATGGCATTTTTTTTGCATTTTATTTTTATCCACTAACCTTAACTAAAACTCATCATGGGTGTGTTTTTGTTTTTGTGTTTTTTTTTTTTTCTTTTAGCTGTACCAGATATGATCTTTTTCTTTAATGTCCTTTTTTCCCTTTAGAATGTGTTTTGCTTTAAAATATGTCTTTAAAAAGTTGCTTAGGGCCTTGCTCTGGTTTGGGTGTTGTGCTTCGGCTGGCACAGCGCTCTGGTTTGGGTGTTGTGCTTCCACGGGTGTAGCGATTTTACAGCCTTCCCCTTTCAGGTGGTCCGATGCTGAGCACAGCCTGGTACGGCTGCACGGCCTGGTAGGACGGAGCCGTCGCTGCGCTTCGGCCAGGGACAGAGGCTGAAGCTCTTCATGAATAAAAGCTCTGGAGTAGAATTTGTTGCACTCACCCTGGCGATGTACTCATATACATAAATATATCAAAGACAGGAAAACACACTGGCTTTTAAAAATATATATTTAGTCTAAGTGTAGAGCAGTGTTTTGAAACCGCGGTGCAGGGAAGAGGAGCGTGCGGAAAGCCTTGATTCAGCGTGGCAGAGCTGGGGGCAGAGGATTGCAGCTGAACGTAAACACCCTCCATATTTGGTGGTTTTGTGCCTCCGTCCTTTGCCACGTGCATGTCATCTGTCTTTCTGAAGACGGGGGTCATCTCTCTGTACGTGCTTACGGCTCACACTGATAGCAGCCAAGGCCCGCTGATGCCCTTTCAATATAAACCGCTGTTCAGTAATAATAAATTTAACCACATCACTTTGCAAAAAGGCCTAAAGCTTACTGTATTTTCTCCTCGCGGAGAAAGTAGACTGTTAAGATGCTGTTCCCGAGGCTTTTTATTTATTTATTTATTTTTGTTGTTCAAGTCTGAAGAATCGTCTTAAAAGAAGGCAGGAAGAGCTGTGATTTGGCTGCTAGCCCACAGGGAGCTGTTCACCTCCCATAGGCCACCGAGGAGCTCTCAGACCGTAAGAGCTTTCAGGCATTACTTTAGCTAGGCTGGGTTTGAACTAGTAACATAAAGGTGAAAGGCCCTATAGACCATTATCAATCCCTAGTCATATAGACCAGGGACTGTTGACCTCTTTTCCCTGTCCTGCTGAATTTGTGCTTCATCAGCGCAGGTGATTCTGGCACGAAAGCAGCCAGAGTGTCCTGGCCACTGCATAAACTGCACAGACTCTGCAAAGTACCAGGGGCACCAGCGGGAGCTGCTCACTAAATGCTTCAGGATGGGTTTAATGAACCTCATCAACTTTTTTTTTTTATAAATTTCATCCTTAAAGCTAAGGACTGAGCCATTAGTTTCTCTCTTTTCTCCTTTTATCACTTATTTTTTTTTGCAAAAGTATTTTTGTGGGCTGATGTGAAATTTTCTGAGGACTTCTGTAGAATTTTTATTTTTATTTTGAATCTCATGATTTTATCCTGCAAAAGAATGAACAAGGTTAAAGCATTGGTAAGAAAAATTAAATTATTTTCACTGTGCCTCTCCTCTTTGATTCATGTTATCTCCTCTTCTGTGTGTGTGTGTGTGTGTGTGTGTGTGCATCCCTGTTATCTCTGCTTAGGATGCCATTATGGGAAGTCTTGCAAACTCTGCACAACAGCACTGGGAAGGAAAGCTTAGCCTTGCTGCAATATAGCTTTCAAGTAACAGCCTAGGACCATGTATATACGCAGCTCTTAGTTAGTTTATTTCCTAAATGCAACCACCCACCTTAGCAAAAGATTTATTAAAATAGAACATTAAGAAAGGCAAAACCAGTTCCGTCTTGTGTGACCGCAGCAATGTTGTGCTGCATAAGACCCAAATGGCATCTTTCATTTAATATCTATATATCATCCTGCAGACATGTTGAATATGGGTTATAGAAATCTTTAAGAACCCCAGACAATAGCTACTTTTCAAAATATTCACAATAAAGGAAACACTGACAAACAAAAAAACCTTCAAAATTGTGTTATGAATAAATTGAAGAGGCTTCAAGCTTACAAATCACTATCAATTCCTGTTTCTTAGTGGGGAGGGTATATTCTTTCCACATTTATGAGCACAATTAAGTGTTTAATTCAATTAAAAGATAGTTTGTAGCTCTGCAGCATGGAAAGCCATGTAAATCCCTGGAAGCTGTGAAAATTGGCTCCACACCCAGTTAGCTCATGCTGCAAAGAATTAGCTCAAATGTGGAAGCCAATTAACAGTGAAACTTTTATGCAGCAGTAAGCTGTAGGCACTGGGCTAGCCAACTAGAGGCTGGGCAGCCTATACAGATGGAGCCTTTCTCTATTAACATGCCCTGATTTAAAAGAAAAAAAAAACTTGTAAACCTACCTGCTCTCCCCACCCTGCTACTTAAAAATCACACATAGCTATAGGCAGTTGATGCAGAAAACGGGGTCCACAGCCATTTTTGGAAAGGAGCTGTCTCTGTAACTATCCATGAGGTTAACAAAGTGGGACTGGAGTTCAGAGAGTTTTTTGTCATTAGACTGTGGTGATCGTTATTAGCAAATATCCCCAGTCAGAGTAGCGTTCATGTCCTGGATTCGATGCTCAGCGCTGTCAGCACTGCGGAACCCCAGTATCGGGGATTCTGTTTTTTAATTTACCTAATATCACTGAGATCACAAAACCCCTCAGAATCACAGTTGAGGTTGGAAGGGGCTTTTAACAATCACCGAGTCCACCCTCCAGCTCGGGTAGGGTCCCGAGAGCAGCGGCAAAGCGCTGGAGGCAGCGCACGGGGTTGCGCCGTGTCCCGTCCCACGCGTTGGACGCAGGCAGCCGGGCTGCAGCCGGCCTCGTTCCCTCGGCACCTGGATCTGGCTCAGCATCGCCCTTGGCCAGAGCTAATTACTCCCTGACCAGGTCTGCTTTGTAACTGGCCAGGCTGGAGCAGGGGCAGGACAGCCGGGCTCTCTTACAGCCCTGCGTGTGCCCAGGCAAGCCCAGAAGGAGGGCTGGTGGCAAAACAAATGCTTTTCGTGGAAACAGGTTGGCAGCTCTCGTTGCACAGATCCCAAATTGCGTGAGCTCCCACAGCTTCTGCTCTCCTGGCAGCGCCTTCGGCGTGCCGTGCCGTGTCGTCGCGCGAGGTGCCGCCGGGAGGCTGGCGCCGCGCACCGCGCCGTGTGCCGGCCGCGCGCTGCCGGCTGCAGCGGCATCGCGACGCGTCCCTGCGCGCGTATAAACAAAACCTCTAGGCTCCCGCAGATGCAACGCAAGGCATGCGTGCAAAGTGTTGCTATTACAAGAAGTCACAGGGAATCACTGCATACGCACAGAAAACAATGAATTTAAGCTGCAGTGCTGGTGTCGGATTCTGTCTAGGCACAAGCAGCGTCCGGACCGCAGTGACAATCTGTATGTGAACAAGGCCTTTAAAACAGCTTTTTAAGCATCTGAAAATGTGTTTTTTCACTCTGCTGATCTGAATTTGGCAGCAGTGTCGTCCCTGGGGGCTGCCATTTCAGCGCGAGCTCCAAGAGGAGACGCAGCCTAATGGCCTGTGTCGGAGCGAGAAGGGCTGAGCCGCAGCCCGGCCCCCGGCGCGGCCGCTGCCCGCGGGCGCCCGCAGCGTGCCTGGCTTCTGGCACCACGCAGACACGGCGCTCGCATCCGCCGCGCTGCACGCCAGCGTCCCTGGAACGCAAGAACCACGGAGGAGAGCCACAAGGAAAATCACAGAGCTTGTGGCAGAGAGGTGTGAACAAATCTGCTGCTGCTTCATGTCTTTTGCATGTGGCTTTAGAAATAAAGAGCGCTCTGTTCCTAAAGTAATAGGGCAACATTTTCAATGTTCGGTTATATGGACGTTCTGCTCTCTTAAGGTCTCCAGGGCTTTTTGGATATTGCCCTTTTAAAGTGCTTTCCTGGCTGACCAGTGCTATCTATTTGTCTTAGCCATAGGCCGCAGATGAGAGGCAAATCTCTGGTATTTATATTAGTCCTGGATGAGCTCGGAAACTGATTCATCCAGCAGCTGGGGAATTCCCTGAGCGTGGATCAGGCTGAGCAGAGGTAAGGCTATCTTTCTAGAGAGAACAGCTGTCTCTCATACCAACCTGGCGTACATTTGCTTTTCACTTAATGCATTATATATAGCTTATAAAGTCTAATACGTCACCAGATCTCTAATGGTATCGATTTCCCAAGGTGAGTCATAGAGGACAAGGGCCTATGTGACTGGAGCAGTGGAGAGCAGCAGGTATTTATACAACTGGCAACATTTCTTAAAATTATGAAACAGTAAGCAGTTGCCAGACCTGTGTGATCATGGTAGACTCTGAAGGATGGAAAATTTGGGGTCATTCAGATTTCTCATAATTATCACTGTATGAAACAAGTCTGCCATACAATGGTATAATTTTATTTCAAATTACTAAAAACATTTATGTGAAATTGAATCACATCAAACAAATGCTTTTCAGTAGTTTTTGTTGCACTTTGAAAACTGGTCAAGTTTTTGTTTTAGAAGAACAAATTAGTATTTTTGCTTTCTTTACATGTGGCTTTAGAAGCTCCTTTAGAAGCCAGAAAGAATACCAAAAAAAAAAAAAGAAAGCAGGTGGCTACACACGAAGAAACTGTACCAGACTATGTAGAAAATCATCTTGCTTCCATTTTTTGCTGCTCGCTTAAGAAGTTGTATCTGCAGTGCTGTAAGAAGTGGTTGGAAGTAGGTCCTTGGATCACACCGGGCTGTTCACTCAAAGCACCACTGCGAAGTTTTGCCCCACTTCTCTCTCCACCCAGCTCTACAGGACAAAATCACAACCTTTTCTCCTTCCATGTGATCTGGATGGAGATTCCAGATGTCGACCTGCTACTTCGTCTGCTTAGGGACCAGACCACTGCTATAAGGTCTACAAAAAAAAGTTAGGAACTAGGTTTTTCTGTTATTTTCTAAAGAAAGGAATGTATCCAGTAGCTTGAATAGCACAAGATTGCATTGGTTGTGGTTGCAAGCGTTAGAAAGTTGTTAGCTATCAGTCACTTCTGCATTCCCAGACCTTCTCTGGTGCTAAATCCTGCCATCAGATCCATAGTATGAATTTCAGATAAGCAGCTTAAATCAAGCGTTAACTTGGCTGTCATGTGTAAGTGGGCACTGCCAGGGTGTTTTCCCACGGAACTGTTTGCCACTGAACCTAAACCACTTAATTCAAAGTTTATGGGTCATCATGAATTAAGATGTCGTGGTAGGTGAATAGGTTGATAACTGCTCCAGCATCCAAATCAAAACAGTCACAAGTGTCTTAGTTGACCTGCTCAACGCAGCTGGCTCAGACCTCTTTCCTCATCTCTCGTGGTCAGATTAATGGAAGGAGACTGATGGAGAGCAGGGGGATCACCAGCAGGGCTTGTGTTTGCTCAGGCTGCTCATAATTTAAATAAAGCTGTATAAGGCAAGCTGAAAAGCCATTTTTGGTGGTGACAACTTTATATACTGTCTGCAGGACTCCAGGATATTAGGCTTCCTGGATGCAGATTCCCTCATTCTGCGTGTAAGCGGTCTGCTTAGAGAGCAGAGTCTAAGGTATTGACGAAAAAACTGTATGAGGTTTTACTGTCTGCAGCAATCAAAGCACTGTTTGTGTAAAGGAGGAACGCGTGGACAAGAGAAGATGCAGGGCGAGAAACTGGGAGATGGAGATGGCAGAGAGATCATTTGCAAAACAACTCCCAGCTTGTAGGAGCCTTTATAAATAACCGGCTTAATGGGTAACTGGTAACCAACCTTTTACCAGCAGACTTCTACCAGTTCCATCTTGGGAACTACGATATTTGCATGCCCACCTCCCCACACACTTACTTAAGCAAATCAACCCCCCTCTCCCTCTCACTTTTATCTTGGACCATTTCTGAATGGTTAAAACACAAGGACAACTATTAGTCCTAGTTGCTATAACTCAACGTGATATTTTAAATTTTCACATCAAAATACAGCCTTTTTCACCCATCCAAATCCCTCCACCCGGTTGCAGTGAACCCAAAGGTTAAGCGGGGGAATCCTGCTGGAAGGAACCCGCGGGCAGCTCCTGCCCCCGGCTCCGGAAGGCCAAGGGGAGGCAGGGAGCGGGGTGACGTTGCCTCTGGCCCGGCGCTGCCCGACGCCGTGGGCCGCCGCGGAGGCCGAGGGGTGGCCGGGACCCCGGTGGTGCCGCCCGCGCTCGGGGGCCGGAGCGCCTGGGCGCTGAGCCCGGTCACCCCTGGGCTGCGGCTGAGCGGCACCCGGGCCGGTTTCCTCCCTCCTCCCTCACGCTCTCCTTATGTCAGCTTTACTTCGTGCTTGTGCCTGCTTTTTATTTTCCGCCTTCATATAAGGGCCTCGTCTTGCTCTTGCCAGGGCTCCATCTTTCTCCACTCGACTCTTCTTTAGATGAGAAGAGCAAAATTAAGCCAAGTGTTCACACGTGCGGTTTGCACCAACTAGCGCTGCGTGTTTGCGATCTGGGTTTAATGTTGTTCAACATCTTGTTTTTATTTTTCTTCTCCCCTATACATAGGGGAAGGGTTTCTCCAAGAATACATGATTCATATCTGATTTCTGTTTACCGGGAGCAGGATGAATATTTAAGCCAATAAGTCCTAAAATATGAAAGGAAAAAAAATACACTTGAGTACTGCAAAGGAACACCCTAAAGTATATATATATAAAGTATAAATAATTTTTAAAAAGAATGAAGAATTCTGATCAGATTCTTCTCTGCAATGCAGTAATGAATAGCTTTATATGTAAGCAAAGAGTATGGCATGTCTAGGAAGGCATTTGTTGCTGAGCAGGGGAATACTGAGATGGATGATGAAGAAAATACTATGATAGAAGGAAGAGAACACCCAAAATACAGGAGTATTTGGACCCCTAGCCTTTTCTTCTCACTTACAATGTCTTATGTGCATCAGTTCTCAACTCCAGCAATTCCCAATGTCCCACTGCCCCTGCTTCCAATAAGGCCGGCGGGCCCTAAGGTGTCAGTGGCCTCCCAAGAAGGTAGCCCTGACTCCCATAACGCTCCTGCCTCCGTCGCTCCGAAGTTGCCAAGGACTCGTGGTTGTGGCCTTTATAGTTTGTGACCAAGACACTAAACGGAAGAGAAAACCAGGATAAATTGCAGGGGTAAAGTTAGACTGAATGTTTTCTGCATATAAAGTTTATAAGAAATATTTTCTAGGTCTAGTCCTTTTGTCGTTTATTTATCATCACTATTAGGGGAAAGGTCTATGTGAGGCAGAAGTAAATTTATATTTGAAAGATATTTCTGTCTTGCGTGCATCTGTTTGCAAAACATTTTCTTTATCGTATCTGCCAAACTATCCCTTTTCCCCCTAGTTTCATCTCACCTGACAGCTCTTATAACGTATTTTTTTAAATATACATCTCTTCTTTTTTCATGAAATCTTTATTCTCTGAGATTATTTTAGCAGTTTAGTACCTATTTATTCACTTCTGTAGCCGTGGAACAAGTGAACATTGTTGTAATTCTCCCGTGACTTGCCGTCTCATGTTTTCAGTTAAATCCATTTGTCATATCTACTCTAACCTGCGAATTCTGAGTTCTCTGGGGCAGATATTTTTTTCACTGTGGATGTGATATATGCTTAAGACTTCTATTAATCCATAGCATTATATTTGCTCAGAGCAGATGTATCCTTATCCCTAATCAAATCCGGAGGACTGCAGCAGCATCAGCATTGGCTACATAATAAGAAAACCTATTTTAATTTGGGGTTGTTTTTGCTGTTGGTGAGAAATAGGCATGAAATTTGGCAAACTTTGTCATAGACATTTGTCTTCTGAGCTAAATGGTTGGCTCCCCGAGGCCAGCCCTGGTACTGCTACAGAGTGAGAACAGAGCAAACACATGTTAATTCTAGTTTAACGATGTATTATTTTGTATTATTTGTTCAGCATTAGCACAGGATAAGATTACCATGAAACACTTCTTTCGTCGGGCAGTTTACAATCTAAAATACAAACCTGTGGCACAAGTACAGAAACTTTTTTGCAATAGGAGCTCTGTTTCTCTTTGCAAAGGCTATAATGTCTTGATGCCTGAGCAATACAGTGTTTGTTAGTCTATTCTATTTTAAGTATAAAAGTATGCAGAAACTGTGTTATTTTCAAAAGAAAGCACTCAAAATTTAGAAGACACCAGAAAAAAATACTTTCATTAAGCCATAATTAAGCCTCTTATATAAATGTCCTGTGAAAAAAACTATCTTAACTATATTTTACTCTTTTTTTTTTCCAGCCTTTGCCTCACTGAATACACAGAATATGTGATGTCTTAAAATGATTATTTAGTATATTTTTAAATACTCCTTACTATTTTATGTTCCCCAAAACTTGCCAGTGAAGACAACATTACTAATTTTTGTATTAGTTTCTCTCTGTCGCTTGTTGTTGCAATTCTTCCGCATTCGCAGTAGCAGCATGAGATAAAACGTGTCATTAGCCACATTTTTGATGGAAAACTGAAGCATGAAAAGAACAAGATTCACCAATTTGGGCTGTCTAGATCATAGCCCCAGGTTTTTCAGAATAATCAGTGTTACATAGAACCTCTTGTGTTCAAAATAGAGTCCCTGTTACCTTCAACACCACTTTCTGATCCACTTATTTCTGGTGGTCGGCCTCCATGATACCAGACTGGGAAGCAAAGGCAAGGAACACGGGTAGAGATGGCCCCTCATGGCTGTGGCACAGGCAGGGACAGTTTCTGATTCTTCAGGAGGGATTAAGCAGCCCCAGTTTTCTGTCCAACCTCATTCTGCTGTAGATCTCATACACCTAGAGGACGGGGACCTACTGCTGCCAGCAGGTTGCTCCCTATGCTTGCCTGGGAATAATTAGTGCTCTGGATCAAATGCTCCAGTTTGGCAGATAACCAACTTTGGCAATATGACACCATGTAATCACATTTCTAGGATGACTGTTTGCTTAAAAACAAAAACATTTAGCTGAAAGAAAACTTTGTCTTAAAAGAATGTTCTTAGGTCTGTCATGTCCCAGTCATTTTTTGTTTTTTTTTATTAACTTATAAGATCTGGTAATGGAAAAAAAAGAGAATTTATTTCCTAGCACCCCAATGAAAACCCCAAATCTCCTTTCTTTAGAAACTATAACAATGTTTCTTTTCATATTCTTCTTTGTAAACCTTACTGTGGTACATTAGACTATAAACATGCCAATGTTTTCCCTAACTTTTTTTTTTTTTTGTATTTCCTCTTCAAAGAAATCCTTCATCATCAATTTATTTTTATGATAAATCATGATATATGCAGAATGTCTCTAACTGCCATTTGAAAACCAATACTACATCACAAAGCATTTACCACTTTTTTACAAACTTTTGTATCTACTGCATACTTAGAAGCCAGCATGATGTTAATCAATGATGCTTCCTCCTGCTAGGTTACACATTATTTTCTCTCTGATGGAACCATCAAAAAAAGAGCAAAGCTGAGCAATGAAAATACAGTGGGAGCTAGCTAGCATTAGGCAAAACTGCAGGAAATTCTATGATTTGTGCAATCTAGGTCAGCCTAAATGGATTAAATGTACCTTGCAACTGTAAAATCAAAGAAGTATCAGACCTCATTCAACTTTAACTTACAACCTCTTCTGTAACCATCCATTGCTTAGGTTAACCATCCTGCCATTTTTTCAGAGTTTTGTCTATCAGTCATATTACTGACCAGAGCAAAACCAAACTGCTGCAGAACCGTGAGAGCAGACGAGTCACCGAATGCCTCTTGTCCAGTCTGATCCAGCACTGGTGCAAGACACTCATTTCAAGCAGGGCTTTGAGTGCTGTATATATGGATACACCTCAGAAAGTGGAGATCATTTGGTGGGAATAGGTGGTTTATAGATCTGGGATAATTTTTTTTTCTGTGTCTCCTGCCTGTCTTGCCATTTAAATAAAACCAAGCTTTTCTCTTTAGCCTGTGTTACCATGCTGGCAAAGAGGGAAAAGGAGACTTCTATCCTTCCAAGCAGGACCATGCATGTCCGTGCGGGTTGTGCTGGGGAGAGCCGAGGCGCCACGGAGCAGAATTAGGCAACCCATGATGCCTTTGCCCAGTGCGGCTGCTGGGAGAACGGGGGCCCTGGCGGCTAGTGCAGGAGGAGGGAAGCAGGGAGCGTGCTGAAAGGTTAGCTACGTACAAGCCAGAATTAGTAAGGAGAAAGTGAAGACAGCAGAATTTATTTGCACTTGAAATGATGCATGCAGTTGGTTGATTTTCTGTAAGCAGGCTTAACTGTGTAGAGTTATATGTGTGTGCCTGTGAGGGAGAAGGAAAGAAGAAAGGTAATTTTGGGGTGGGATTTTATGTGAGGAAGAGAGTATGTAATTCCCAGCTCCATTATGTTTATTTTGAGCATGGTAAACTTGCTGTATCATGTTAGCAGCAGGGCTTCTGAGCCTGAAAAGGAGCCAGGTAGCACAAACCGTGTGAATGGAAAGCCAAATAAACCATCAAAGCGTAAAAGTGTACAATTGGGTTAAGAGCATCGTAGCTACAAGTCAATAGCATTTGAAAGAAAATCTCTGCAACCATGTAACTCATGCACATGTACAGAGAATGAGACATCCTTTACACAGGAGATTTATTTTTGCCATATTAAGAAAAGAAGGATCCACTAGCAAACATTATATATTTATATACATATATATATGTATAAATAAAAGGCTAATTCTCATTCCACTGTATCAGTTCCTTCTTGAAATTTTCTTAGTATTACAGAAAGTTTTTTTTTCATTTTGCTCACCCATGGTGTTACTCCTATGTGTTGGTGTAAGTGAGTGGGGAATTATCCCTCATGGGAACTGTTTTATTTTTTCCAGAGAGGAGGCATCAAAGTTAATCAGAAGCCCAGGTTCAATATCAGGCTACCAGCTGTGCATCCTGGGGCTATAAAATGTTTGCTTTCTGATTTCTGTGTGGCAGCTGCAAACAAATGGGTACTGCTTGCCTTTCTGTGATCGGAGCAGGCAAAGGAATGATGCCCCAGTCTGGTGCACATAAAGTAAGCTGGCTTTTGGGGTCACGTACGGCTATGAGCACTGTAACTCTGGGCTGTTCCATGTTGCTGATGACCAAAGCTGGAAAATAGAAAACTGGTACAAAAAAATAAAAAATAAAAAAATAATACTGAAGCAGCAAACTGAAGAGAAATTGGAGTTGTGAGCTTCTAATGAGTTGTTTTGTAATATTAGGATCTCTGCATTTAAGACTCATTTTGTTTACATATGTAAGAAGAGACAAGAAATCAGAAGGTAACAAGCAGATGCTGTTATTAGTGGGCAAATGCAGAGTAGGTCTAGTTCCATTTACGTTACTTTTAAAAGAAAATAATTTCCCATTACCTCCTACATGCCTCCTCACTTCCAAAACTGCACGCCAAAAAGGTATGGTGATTCTCCTCTGACTTATACACATAAATCTCTTGGCTTCAACAGACTGAGTCATAATGATGTCAGAAGAAAATTGGGTCTCAATGTCTATGTCTATACAAAGTAAATAAAAAACACCCTGGCTCATGCTCTGGCCTTGAGGGCAAGTGACAAAGCATGGCTAACATCCACATGGCTGAACCTTCTTCTTCTCTAAAACACGTCAGCCTTGTCTCTTACTGCGTTTTGGGAACTCTCCCAGGCTCATATTACCCTCCAAACTGAGCCCAGGTGTTGCCTGGAAGAGGACTGCTTCCCACGAGTCCAATCTGTGCCAAGGAGCCTACTAGCAATTAAATAATATGGACGGTTGCATGCCATAGTGCGCTGGCCCTGCTTAGTTTACTAGCATAATAGTTTACCAGACTATGTCTGCAAAGAAAGCTGCTGGCACAATAAAACCAGCAAGAGCTGTAACTGTTGTAGTGTTTGAATACCAATTAGCCAGATCTTTATATGAGCAGCCTTAGACTGAAAGGAATTCTAGATAATCTCTTCAGTATGAATGTCATAGTAGTGTTTTGTACACATTCAACTGTGACTTTATAACTTTATTATCTTCACTTTTTTGCTTCGTATGGACAGTTCTGTTCCACAGAGTTGCATCTTGTCACCATTAGGTTGTATTTTCCATAGATATATGACATACATTTAACCAGTCTCTCTAGAAATGAAGCAATGATTGCAGAGTAGCTCCTTTTTACCCATCTAATCCTCACTTCCAGGACAGACGCCTCCTTGGCTTACACTGCAAACATACATCAGAAGGACTTTTCAACCACTTGTAACCTTATTCAAAAGCTGTAAAGGACTTGCTAGGTAGCTACACAGAAGCTCTCCCCTTCAACGGTTCATTCACTCAAATGAAGTTCTAATGGACAAATGATTCAAATGTTTGTTTTTGTCAGAAAAAGAAAAAGGCAACTGTAATCTGTGACCTGATGATTCAGAAGAAAAATTTCCAGCCTGAATATTCAATACTCCTACTTTGCCTCTGAGCCTGAATGTAGTATAGTGTAGCAGGACACACTTTCTGTCTATCCCACTGCAACAGTCAGTCAGATGTGGACGACGCGTAGATACGAGATGAAGTAAGAACATGTTGGGCACACATGCAACTTAAAACTTTGCACCAGAAAATAAAAGCATAACCAGTGAGAAACCCCAAAAAGCACTTTCTTTTTTATATTCTAGTTTTTGTTTTGGAGACTAAATAGAAATTACTTTGGGGTATAAAGAGGTAGGGAAGAGACAGGATACAGCCTGATTATTTCATCTTCTTTTGTTAAACCCCAAATAAATTGTGTATTTATGCTGATTTTACATTTACTGAGGTGAGGACAAATCTACCTGGTGCTTATGCCAATGAAGTGCAAGTATTTGTATGTCTTGTGACACAGTCACAGCCACTATGGTGAATTGAAGCTCTATCTGTCACTGCTGCTAAGAAAGAAGGAGGATTTAAATCACATATTTAGCTTTTGTGAGCTGTCTATTATAACATCAGTAGATAGTGGCTTTCCTTAGCATTATCCTCTCCCCAAAGGGATTAGGAAATAGAGCGGTTTAGATTTAGAAGTTGTGAAGAACAAAGATCAAGTCTATAGAAAAGGTGTGGTGGAGTCTATTGCTGCTAACAGAAAGCTTAAGGGAAAGTTTTTGAAAGGCAGGACATGCAGACTTTGATACCCCAAAGATACAGGGTAAGATAATTCAGTATTGGTATTGAGTATTATTTTCACTACATTAATTATAATAGCTAAACCTTGAAAATGAAGCTGATTGATATGTTCATTTTTTTCTGTGAAATGGTCACTGTTCTAAGATCATTCTTAGATCTAAGCTCAAGAGCTGGGCTGAATCGAATCTCTGTGTCTTGGTAAGGGAAAAACCACCTTACCTTGGTAAGGTCAATTAGTGACCCTAAATAATCAGCAAAGTAAGTCTTTAGGGCCCTCTTTTCCTGTGGACATCTGCCCCCAGCATGCTCACTTGGAATAGCCTGGTGATGAGGAACTGACAGTCTACTTAGAGCAGCGCTTTCAAACCTGCCACTTTACTTTCAGGATCTGAATTCTTAAAATAGAATGATTTCTGAGGCCATGTATTCTCAGATCAAATATCTGCCTTTTAGAGGACAGAAGGAGCTTTGCTGAAAATTAAAAGGAGCAAGAAAAACACTTAATTGATGATCTATATTTCTGTATTGTGAAAGTGGTCCCAAAACTCTTTATAATAGAAAAAAAAAAAAAAAAAGATAATTTTTTTTACAAACTCATTTTTAAACAATGCCAGTAATAGGTGGATTTCAATAGCCCCTCTTTTAGTTATAAATCTACTTATCTACTCTGCTCATATTTGCACAATATTATCTAGAAAATGGGTTCTTGCTCTTCTTCTTCTCCTTATTTTTGAACTTAGAATTAAAAATACTGCTTTAAAGTCTAGGTGCAAATGGTTACACTCTTAATTTTTAAGCTTTGTTTGAAAATCTGTTAGATATTTGGCCACTTACATTACCCTTTCAAGATATTAAGGACTGTTTTTTGAGAATAAATTAATTGTTTGCAAAACTGAACTGAGTGTAGCTCCAAGTTTTGTATAAAAAAAATAGATATTTTAGTTTGCTTTTTTTGTTACCATCCTTCTGGCTTCCAAGTTTCACTATGAACTTCAGGTTGATTATGTCCATGAAATTTACTTCAGCCATAGGTAACTGGGAAAAAGAAAAAGCATCTGAACTTTTTTTGTGCTTCTCTTCAATAGGTTTCACCTTGTCCATGACTAATGAGAAGCACTTTCTGAATTTCAATTTGGGGGACAAGAATGAAGAAAAACTGCATATTCTGCAGACATCTGCTCAATAAAAGCAATAAGCTTTCCTATTGTACCTGCAGAAGCTATTAAAATATTACCGAGCAAAAAATATATCCTTTGAAACTTTACATAGGCTGTCAGTTAAGTTTTTTACAGCTCCTCATGCATTTTAAAGAGATGCACACAATGTACATGAACATAAAAAATTATAAATCAAATACCTCCTAAGGCTTGATGATTCTTAATTTGTGGCAGTTCTGTGAAGTGGTTGCTGAATGATCTGATCTGCAGAGGCTGAAGAAAAAAGTGCCAGAAGAGCATTAATCCTGACTGCTTGGCAAGCCAACCCATTGCGATAAAGGGTTGATCTGGCTTAGAAGACCATACTTGCACAAGAGTTAGAAACAAAAGCTTTCATGCCTTTTAGCTCCTGGGATGATGAGGGGGTGAAGAGTTCATGCATGGAAGCACTTCTTTTTTTTGTACTATTCTGTCTTTTAAAAAATGTCTGCCTCTGTGAGTGCTCATGAAAGTAGGTTTAAGATGGCTTCTGTAAGGCAGTTGGCTGCAGAAGATGAACTAGAAAGAGAGGGGCCACAAAGTATTAATTTTAAATAAGTAATTCAATTGAAAAATATTGAGAGAGAGAAGGGCAGGAGTGCTGCACAGCTCTCGTTATGTTAATCCTCTGTTTTCCTATGCAGTATGGTTCTTTTCCTTTTTTACTGACAATTGCTTCTAGAAAGCCGTTGCTTCTGTCAGCTGCTACCCTCTCTTGATTTTTGGTAGTTGGCAACAAGCAGTAAGAACATGCATCATATGGTTTCCTTGAACGGGGTCAGGAATACACCTGCATTAACAACTGGAAAACTCAACAGCAAACAATATTCGTAACCACCTTAACATTCCCGACAACTAATTGTAACGTCAAGCCATGTAGAGAGGCTTCATCCCCATGGGCATGAATCCCCATTGAACCCCCCAGGTTCATTCTTACAATTTTCCAGGCAAGCTTTAAAAGTGACGAACGTTTGCAACTCTTTTTATCTTTGATTGATTTTGAAAAAAAGTAGCTGGTAGCTTTTGAAAATCCATCGTCAAGATTGTGATAAAAGTTTGCAGAAAAGAAATTCCAGGTTACAACTGCATAAGGCTCTATAGTTCCTGAATTCAAAGAGTAGCCCTTTATGTTTGAGCTGATTTCTACAGCAGAAGACAGAGAGCTGGGAATGGCCTTATGTGAAGAGGAATTTCTGCTCTATAAATAAAGCCTACTGTCAATTACAAGGGGAAAATGTGAAATTGCCGTTTTACCTTTTCTTTTCACAACAACACTCCCCTAAAAAAGCATCCCTTTTAAACAGGGCTTCGCTTTACTACTCCCCATGCCAAAAAAAAAAAAAAAAAAAAAAAAAAAGAAAACATTTTTGAAATCTTTCCAAAAAAAGCAGGTGTACAAATTATTCTTGCTAAAGGCTTCGTACTATCATCTTTCGGCTTGTAAGCTGCGTTTTCTCAATGAGTCTAATCGCATGATACTGGGCATAACAGTGGTACTGGGACCCACTCCGCCTGGCAAAACTGAATAGAAATCAGACTGATCCTAACTGGAAGCCGTTCCAATTTTGGTTTGGATTAAAGTCAGCTTTCTCTGAACCATTCTCCTCCCTTCCTCAACGACCCTCTCCAATCCTCTTCCTCCTGAAAAGAGAGACTAATAATTGAATCTCATATTTCATTATGCTTTTAGACATCCTAAGGAGATTGCAACCTACGGTTTAGTCAGCACCCTGGAAGTGCCAAATCCATGTGACACATGACTGACTTTGTCATCCCTTTTTAAAAAGAGACTGAGTTTCCCTGTTTCTTGTCTTTTGATATTATCTTATTATCTAAGTTTTTCTGTTCTATCTAGACATCAAGATATTATGGGGTTGGCTTAGGAGTGTGTGTTGACCCTGCTGTCCAGGTTCATGCAGTTCCGCGCAGTTCTGCTGTTGCACACTTAGGACATTTGCCTGCCACAGAGGTCACTGCATTTGTGTGCCAGCACATGCATGTAATTGGAAGCATTCTGCAATCGAGCAATCTACCAGGGTGAAAGCTGCAATATAAATGTAAATTATTATTATTCAGCATATTAACCCTGTATTAAAATACCCAGGGTTCCATTTTCAGAATAAAATATGGGAGACAGACTTATAAAACCCATTTCCATTGCATGTCCTTCGTTAATGGGATTGTATATTTAGACCTAACAGACTACTTTAACAACTACCTCACAATATCTGTGCATCCTGCAAGTATGTAATATAGCGTGAAAGTGACTTATAATATATGAAGCTTGGTGGACTTGCCTTCCCAGCCCCCCAAATCTTGTTTTTTTTTGACATTCTCTGCTCTCATTATGAAAATATCTCAGGAAGATGTAATTTAAGAGTAAGAATACATCAAGGACTGAAGTCTGGTAACTCAGACCCACAACAAAGTCTGCAGTGGGAATCAGGTGCAAAGTTTATGCATTTGCATCACAGAGTTGCGGGCAACAAGGCAGAATGAAGCAAACGGCGCCTGCTTTTGTGCCAGCCTGAAGACGTTATTCATGGCTCTTCTCAGATGCCATTATGCTGGTAACAGCAGCTTATGATGTGGAAAATACATTTTCATGCTCATGGTTGCGACTCGACTTCTCTTTATAGCCATTTGCCATTAGCAGATCTGGAATGGGAAGTAAAAGAAATTCAGCTATCAACAAATATCAAATTCTGATTGCCAGCGTCTTCAGGAGATTTTGACCCTCTTTGAGAGGAAAAGAGACTTGGTGTTCTTAACCCACAGAAGCAGGGCTGAGTTAGCGTAGTCTTTGGTGAAGAACGGTGCTGGGCTCTTGTCTGCAGCAGGAGGGCCCAGCAGCCCTGCCTGACCGTGGATCCTGGCTCCCTGACCTTGCCTCTGTGCTCAGCCCCCAGCGTGGGCTGATCTGGGGTCATCCTGTCCGCTGTGCTCGCCCCGGCCCTGGGACTCCCCTGCAGATCCCGGGTAACCTCCAAACCCCGCACAAGGCTATGGGCAATGTTCAGAGGGAGGCCATAATCTCCAAACCAGAGAAATCCCTGTTCCCTGAATCTTTCAGAGGTTATAGCGTAGCACATGGAGGCTGGTTAGGCAGATGGAGCTAGACTTTGCTGCCTCCCTGAAGGATGCTAGCTGCTTAGTGGTGACAATTCCCTGCTTCTGGGCACTAGCCCCAGTTTCAGTGTCCCCTGGTATGGATAACCTTGTGCTGCAGTACTCTGGCAGCACCATACTGAAGCACTGAATATATGAAGAGTAACATCTAAGCATTTCTTAACTAAGAAAATGCAAATTAAAAACATACATTGTCTGAAAGCACTGCTATAACAATTTTGACTGTAATATTAATTTACAAAAACCTTACGCTCACCTTAGTCACTAGACAGGAGCCTACTGTGCATTGGGGATGAAAGACAGATGCTGTATTCTTAAAAGCTACAAAATTTAAAGACTTATCTCTTTCTCTTTTGAGGGCCCTCATATATGTGATTGCACCTTGGCTTACTTTAGCTCAGGTTCCAGTATCAGGCTGCGCAGATCGAGTTTGAGAAGTGGACGGGCTCGCCGTTGTTCACGTTCCTGAGCCTTGCGCACGGTGTAAAGGGGCACGTTGTGCTGCCTCCCTGCAGGATGTGCTCCTCAGAGCCGGGTGGGTACCATGAGGCAGCAGTGCCCTCGCGGCCAAGGCGGCCAGTGGGATCCTGGGGTGCATTAGGAGGAGCGTCTGCAGCAGGTCGAGGGAGGGGATCCTGCCCCTCTACTCAGCCCTGCTGAGGCCACACCTGGAGTACTG
>VZSV01000126.1:985857-1018222 GCA_013398735.1 Nothocercus julius | reverse complement strand
GATTCCATGATTCTATGATTCTAACTGTGGATGTTGTTTTGTAAGTGGAATTTCCTTAGAAAGCAAACTTTATTTTTTGGGGAGATATAACTTTTTACCCTTGTGTATATGCTCCCACTTGCCTTTTACCACTTCGTTATTTGCCAGTTTTTAATGATGAGAAGAGGCTTCTCTTTTCAGTGCAACTATAGAGTTGTGAAAAACTGATTTTGTCTTACACCGCAGAGTAAAGGAGGAGGAGAAGGACATGGACTTTGTTTAATAATAGTATTGCATGCATGTAGGCTTTGAATTCACACAAAACACATTTCTTGTTCAGTTATTCTTTGTTTCATGTCCACTGAAAATGACACCTAGGGCTTCATTTGCAGGTATCACAAGTTCTCCAGATGAAAATTTCTGTGCAGTTATTAGAGTGCAGTTATGATTAGTCAGGCTTCTTTTGGATAGCCAGCTCTGAATTATGAAGATTCTGCCCTTCATTCAGTAAAAACAGTTGTACTTTTATTTTTTTGGAGGAAAAAAGGCTATCCTCCTTAGACTCCTATCTTAATTTTATGTGGCATCTGCTGCAAGCCTTTTCCAATTTCAAAATGAAAAGTAAAAATATGTTGTTCAGGGCAAAATACGGGCATTTTCACCTATCCTTTTAGTTGTTTTTCTTTAGCTTATATTCAATCTCTAAGCTGCTGAGCTTTATCTATCTAAATTAATGAATATTTCACTGAGGGATTCATTGTCACAGTGTATCTCTTAAGACTGCCTGACTGGTTGGCACTGTACCCACCAGTATGAGAAATATCTCTACGTCTTGCCCTACCTGTTGCACTACCCAGTCTGCCTGGGTTAGTTTGAATAGTGTGCATTAAGATATTAGGTAGCCTGAACTATACTGTTAGAGAGGCTTCTTTTCTATAGATTAAGTAGTGAGATTATTAGTGTGGCAATGCTTTTAATTTAGGTATTCTGGTAAAACAGATGAGTATAGGACCAAGTCTTGTGCATATGATTTGATGGTGGTGGTGGTATTCTTTATTCTATTTGGAGACATATAGTTTCTGTACTACATTAACAACTTGGATTTTTAACTCGATTGGGTCTTTGGAAAAAGCTCTATCCCTTTTCCAATGGTTGAAGGTGGAGATAACAGTTGCTAGCTTTTGAGAACAACTTTTGTGTGGTAGATGTGTGGTTTCTCAGGAAGTGAAATATGAATAATAAGTGTATGCCAAAAAAGAGAACTCTACTGCTATAACCACTGATAAATTTAGTGTGTGTTTTTGCTTGTATCTTTTTGAAGCCTCATTTACTTGTATTCTTTAGAAAAAGTTGAAAGGCTTCAGGAATTTAATTTAAATTTTGTTCACGTACCTCAAAATATGAAACCTCCCTGTTCAGTCTGCCCTATTACTTACCTAAAGGCTGTTACTAAACCCAAATCACTCCCATGTTATAAAGGAACAAAAAAAATAACAAAATTTCTGCAGTATGGGACTCCTCAGCGCATGAACTGAAAGAAGCCCCGTTGAGTCATCTGGAACGTCCCTGTAGGTGCCTAGATAGGGAGAAAGGAGACTCACCTTAGACTGCAATAGATCTGGGACTGCAGCCACACTGATACAGTTCAACAGCTTTGAGGCTGCATTAAACGACATCTGAGACTGAGCCATGTCCACCATATCCGGGAGACATAAAGAACTTCTTGCTTTCTCAGTTGAATATTGAGTATTTTTATTAAAGGAAAGAGGAAAAAGTATAAATTTATGAAAAGTATAATTACGACTCTTTAAAATACAGAGAATATATAGTCAACGCTTTATTAGATACGGAGTGTTAACTCCTAGATGTCCTCACTGAGTTTGGTATTCTATTATGCTATACCGGCATACAGTGAAAAATGGTACCTAACCAAATAAATTGCTATCTAAAGAGACAAATAGAAGGAAGAAGCATCAAGGAACTGTGATTATTACTGCCTGGCTGCGAAGGCAAACGAAATGAAATGTTCAAGGTCACAGCAGAAGCGGGCTGAGGGTGGAAGAAGGGAAGCTCAGATGCCTGTGCCTGCCCCGAGGAGGGATCGCCAAAGGACCCGCTCCGAAGGTCCCCCGTGCCACATTCCCCAGCACACACAGGACTTTTTAGCTTTAGTCCTTCTGCTTTTTATTGTAAACAACAGGGGGAAAATCATGTAAAATATAAATTATTTGGCAGATCCTAGGTATAAAAATTGATAAAAACATTTCTTATGAATTTTATTGGAAGTTTTAAACTGGCAGGGTGGAGAATGGTTTTCTTCACCTGCTGTCTTCATGCTATTAAAAAGGAAGCTGTGTGTGCAAGCTGAGGGGATATAACTTTTTGGCCTTGTGTTTATGTTCCTGCTTGCACTTTAGCACTTTGTTATTTGCTTTTTGTACATATGTTTGTTCCTGCGTGGGGGACATACAATGCGGTAACAGGCACAGCAGTTTTGAACAGATGTAAACAAGGTCCAGAATAAGAAAGGGTCAAGTCTTGTATGTCTTTATATATTATGTATTCCTAGTGCACTGGTTACTTCAGTGGGTTTGGTGATCAAATTTGAACAATATGAGCATCTGATACATTTGGTGTTAAACACAGTTCACATGTTCTAGACTGTGCAATTGTTAAACGAAGTTTGAATTGGTGCTCGAGGTTGAGATGGCATCCTTTGTTCTTGTCTCAGAGATGAGAGCAAGGTGCTTCCAAACACAGGAAGCAGGAACTACATTTTCCCTTAAAAAAAAAAAAAAAGGTGGTTGGAAAGGTAACTTGCAAATATTAATTAAGCTCATGTGAAGCAGTGCTGCTGCATTATTTGGGGGGAGCTTTCAACAGAAGCCCAATATGAATTCTATCACATAAAGCACACTTCAAATTGAGATAATTTACATTTCAATGCTGTTAATTGTTTCAAAGCTGATTAAAGTTTGTTAGAAATAGAGTCATATTATGGAGATAGTGACAGTGTATTTGTTTTGAGTGACAACTCCTTGTGAGAATGAGGTTTGCAGCATTCAGGAGATGCTCCTCCATTTCTTTTAGGTAGGAGGCAGGCCTGAGGAGGGAAGCTGAGTCTAGTCCCAGAGGATTGTCCGAAATCAAACTCACGTGAGGGTAGCCTGATGGAGCTGAGCAGAGGAACCGTGACTATCATTTGAAGTATCTGTATAATTTTCTGTGGGCTTCGCTGTTATTATTCGAAGAGAGCTGAGATTTTTGGCATTTTGTGGTGACCTGAAGCGTGTCCAGAACGTGTCGAGAGAGTCCTCTCCTCTCTGCCCTTATTTTGCCTAAGCTTATTTTACATTAAACTAATGTGTTCACCTACTGTCTATCAGAGGCACCAAGCAAGCAGAAGAGCAGCCTGCAGACGGCTGCCCAGAGCTGCTGCCCTCCCTTGGCCAGGCTGCCCGCTCGGCTCGGCCTGCCCTCCGTGTGCCTCCCGCGGCTGAGCCTAGAGCCGAACGTCACCACCCGTCTGAGTGCTGATCACGGGCCACTCCCACGCTCACGGGAGCCACCTCGGGGCATTTTGAGTAGGAACCTGCCTTACAGATGGAGCTGAAGTGCTCTGCCTTTCCTGTCCAAATGGTGGGTAGGTAAGATGGTGTAAGATTGCGTATATCCTGAGATCACTTTTTTTCCGTGTTTCTTCACCTTTAACAAGGATTCAAGTAGGCTTCAAGCCCACATTTCCTTCTCCAGTCACGGGACATATTGCAAGAACTTACTGCAGACATACTGCTGAAATAATTTTGAAAAGACTGCCTAATACTGCCTACACAAATCGTTCTTTGTGAGTAAACCAGGGTTCATTCTCTAGATCTATTAATTTGGTGCCTCAGAACCCTGGAGACCAGAGTGAAAGGTGGAAATCCTTTGGGCCACTGGTTGTAAACAGCCATGTTTTGTACTGATGTAAGGGAAGAGATTAAGACCTTTCTGAGTTTGGATCTGAACAGCACGGTGGGCACAATAGCCAAGTTGCTGACACAAAGCCGTAGGAACAAAATGACCATCATAGAATATGTGTCAGCGCTACAACAATAGTAGTTTAGACCATAGTATGTGATAATTTGAACCCAAGGAACCTTTACACTGGGAAAAAAAGCCCGAGGAGTTTGAGAGCGCAGCAATAAAACTCAAGACTTTGCTGTACTTAGCAGCATTTCCGTGTTGCTTCCTATCTCCAACACTTTTTGCTCTGCCACAGCTGTTAGACATGACTCCAATTGCTCCCTAGCAAAGCAAAATTTACATTAACTCCTGCTGTCACCTGCTAGGGGACACCTCTTGTCTACAAGCATCTTTCTTCATGTTTCTAACTTACAGCCTATTGGTAAGATTGTCCAGCTGGGCACCTAATACTTATCTCCAAGGAAACTGTTGGTATTGCATATGCAATGTGCTCAGATTTTCTGGGATGTGAGATAAATCCCCACATTTCTGACATGATAGCTCAGTATAATGGCACATAAGTCTGTTTGATCTGTTGCATTGTAAATGCTTAATTTTCTGGATTCTCTGGATTAACAGAATGTGTTTAAATTGGAGAGTTGGTGCAATCATTAGAGACGTTGTAACATTTAACCATATTACTATGTCATAGAATGTAATTAATTTATATTTGCTTTGCTTAAATATAGGTGAAACGGCCCAAAGAGTTTCATAGAGCAGCTGGCCAGACAGATATATTTAGGGAAGACAGAAATTTAAGCATTTTGGTTTAAGAACCTTGTGGTCCGGAATTATTTTGAGATTGTATTCTTTGCTGTGCTTTCATGCTGCGGTGACATGAAAACTTCTGCAGTGTGGGGCTGTAAGTTACCTTAATCTGCCAACAAAATGGGTGCTAAAAGACACTCATTTTTGTTTTGTAATTTAGATATCTACATTTCAGCTAAATGCCTTGGGCTTCCTTTATAGTTAGTGGCATTTTGGGTGATGCGCTTAGATAGAAACTTCTGTATTGCAGCTATTTTAATTTGGTCAATGAGCACAAGTCTAAAAAATGAGAGGAAATATGTAATAATTTGATGTAATAAGCTATTGAACACTTGGCTCTGTGCATCACCAGCATAAGATAGGAAGCATTCACTCCAGTCTCTGAAGCTAGTGCTCCACATTTGTGCTTGGAGGAAGCATTTTGATGAAACATCAATTGCTATAATGCACATTGCTTTTGGCGATGTCAGTATAGAGAATGAGGCCTGAAAGGGCCGTGGAAGTAGAATTTAGAAACTCTACCTCTCAAGGTGAAATGAGAAAATGTACTTTGACATGGCCTTTGATTTATGCGCTCTGTGGATAGAGACTATTGGATTGATTACTTGTGACCTTACATTTTCTGTGAATATTTGCACTCATTTTCACACTTTTCAAAATTCTAATCATCTGGAGATGTTTGGACCCCTCTGTCACATGGATGTACATAAAGGCATAGGGAGTAGCTTTAATCACAACACAGACAGAAAAGCAATGTTCTAGTGGCATCGCTACTTCAATTAGAAAGCAAAAGCTTTTGGTGATGAGTGCTCCCATTAAGATTTGTACATTTTTCTCATTTAGGGCAGCAAGAGCTACTTGGTGAAGGAAGCACATCTTTTAAGTAGTTTGCAAACTGCGTGTTCTGTTGCTTAAATTGACTTCTAACAGCATTAGTTTACGAGCAACTTGTGCTTCCGCTTTATGGATTGTTTTTGTTCTCGATTGTTTTTGTTCTCACCAAACATTTAAGGCTTGGTTGAAATATCTGTAGTAAACAAATTATATTTTGTGCTATGTAAACAAAGTTGTAAAGAGTAGCGCATTGCACATAGATCTGGTGGTAGCAACATAAAGCTAATACCAGCAAATGAGACAGAAGGAAGCCCGTTGCCTCCTCTTTCTAGTGTGCAATCAGTGTAAGAGTCTCTGAGATGGGCAATTACCTTAACTGTCTGCCTACAGCAGCAGCGAGTTGCGTGATCAGCGTGGTGCACAGGATTATACACTCCCCACCACTTGATGAAGAAATTTGGTCTGCACCCATAGCTACTGTATAGTTCTAGCGTGCTGCTCTTGTATTTATTAAGAAGCAAAAAGGGTACTAAGATAACCAAGTTAAAAGCAATGGAAAAAAATAATATTTCATCAGGTATTGACTTCCTGTTGGAGGTAGTGTAGTGCAGAGCGGTATGGTGATTGCTCAGAATCAGATTGTAAAACCTTTCTTTTTCTGCTTGAAGGATCTCAGCCATTTCCATTTGTGTGTGTTAATTTTCTTTAACAGATCTTCCTTTGTTCTAGTTGAGATATGCAGAAAAAATAAATTGTCACGTTTACGGTAATTTATAATATAGAATACTACTCCCTCGCCCCAGCCCGGGTATTTCCAGCAAAATGAAACTCTGAACATTCCTAATCCTTTGCTTGAGCCTGTGCTGTTTAGTAATCCATAAGGGAACAAAGCCAAATAAACAGCTGGCCTGTTTTAGCAGTCCCTACCAGCTCCTCTCCTGGCCGTCCCTGCTGGCTAGAAGGGATTGCCGGGTGAATTTAAACGCAGGGCTGAGCGGCACGCGCTCGCGTCGCCCACGCCAACTCTGCCGCTGCACCGAGCGACTCTGGCACTCGGGATGCCCACAAATGACGAGGCCTCGGGGTGGTGGGAGTGAGACACCCTTCCCCAGAGCCAAACTGAAATGCGAAGACTGTCACAAAACTCGCCACTTCCATTCCCAGTGCAGGGCTGGTTTCTCAGGCTATACTCTCTGAATTAAATACATGCCAATGTGTACATATAAAAAGATGAGAAGTAATTTCCCTCTCTCCTCCTAAAAGGCAAAGGCACTGAGCACACTTTCCTCTTTGGATGATGATAAAACAAAAAACATGAAACAGGCATCAGTCACAATTAATGAACTGGCGATGATACACGCAGTATGAGATGTGATACTACAAAAGTTTGCTTCACTCTGAGAATGACTTTCTCATCAAGAAAAAATCAAGACTTCATATTCATAAATTAGTATGCACTACAACTACAGTCAGCAGAACATTTTTCATTCAAAATGTAGCAATATATGAACTATCACTAGCTTTTTTGATTGTCTTCTGTAATTTATATTATCAGCATCATCAGTATTGTTCTGTTATAAATTGAGAAGATCAATCTGACTATACTGTTTTAGGTACATCTCAGTATGTTTTTAAAAAATTCAGCAATATCTTTGAAGAACTCAGCACCAGTGAATGGCACATGTTTTATTTTCATAATCATCCTCCTATTTGAGAATATTTTCTCTCTCTTTGTTTCTATTTTTCTGTTATAACATCTCAGCTTCTTGCATCTCAACTTCACTCAAGGACTAGATAACTTTAAGTTATATTTTTCTGTGGAATCAGCAGAAGCATTTGAGAAGCAAGGGGCTACTTTGAATTTATAATGACTTATACTTATTAAAGAATGCTAACTTAAACAAAAATTTGTATTGACTTCAGTGGTGTGTAGAAATGTTCAGATGATGGTTACAGGTTTGTATCATGGTTAGCATGAGATGGCTACACATCTAACTGTGGCTTCTGGTTGTCACCATAAAATATGCATATCAAGCTATGGCTTTCATAAAGCTAGAGCATGACCTGTGTAGTGCTTAAATCTGTTGGATTACTTTTCTGTTTTTAATTTCTTCATGACAGATATTTTCACACAGCGTTTCATAGTTTTAGATTTTTTTACCATTCTGGAATTTTTTCATTTTTAAAATTTTTAAAATACAGTGCAAAATGCTGTTGTCTCTAATAATATATATTTTTTCATGGTTCTTATGCCATCCTGTTTAAATATCTACTCACTCTTTGTAATTTGTTTAGAGATCAAGGTATCAATTTACATCACTGGCCCATAATGTCCAGATACTGTAACATTTTGACTTCAGTCCTCCTTTCTTTACTAATTTAAGTCATGATGTTAAAGTCTGGATTTTTTTATATCTCTCTGGCAGGTTTTTAGTCTGGTAATAATTGTCCGTCTTTATCTGTGTCTTTATACATACCCTCTTTAGTCTCTGTTGTATAAATCTTGTTTTATAAGCATATTAGTACATCACTGAACAACTTAATTGCAATTACACTTTATTGTAATACAAAACAATGCATATATATACAACACACACATATATATACATCTAATACTTTTTATATGAATCTTTTAAAAACTCAGGTCATCATTTTCAAATTGAGTTGACAGAAATTAAGTTATTTAAAAGCTCTCTTAAATCTAAGCATAGGAGTATATTGTTAGAACCCCTAATCATGTCTCTATATACAAACTTTTAATCTACGAACTTTTACCTTCTTCGAGATGCTTGGTGTGCATATGTTGGCTTGTGCAGTTAGAGAACCTCAAAGCCCAGTGCTCAGAATCTCTCTTATTTCAGAGCTGCCTGCTCTTTGTAGAGCCCGACTCTGCACCACACTAAATTCCATTACCCTGAAATCTCTTTATCCATCCCTGACATAACCATCTGAGCTCACAATGAACTCTGATGAGTACGGTAGATTACTAGGTCTTCTTTCTCTGCCTCTTCTTTTGATGGCAATAAGTGTAAATCTCAACTTGGCTAAAATGGATAAATATAATATTGCTCTGAATGCTGGGACATAGGCCATCCAATGTGAGGATTATACATCCCTTTTCACTGACTGATTCCTTTTTACCTATTCTGGTGTCACTCTTCATTTCATTAATTTTTCATTTTCTGCCTCCAGGAAACTTTTCTCTGATTCTGGCATGTTTCCCTCTTTCTCCCTGGTGAACATACTTGAGACAAAGAAATCTTTTAGCTTTGCAGCACTCTGTGCCTCATCTGTCATCAACTCACCCCCATCCATCACACCGAGAGACTATAGTCTCCCTCAAAATCCTCCTGGCCCTTATCTATTTGTAAAACTTTTTGTTTGTCCTTCTGTCATTGACTAGAATTCCTCTTAAATTTTTGTCTTCTGTACTAGTGTTTTTTGATTTTTTTTTCACTGTTTTAACAGACACATGTATCTCCTAATTACAGCAACGTTGAGTGATGTTTGCAAGTGACTGATGTTTGGAAGCAGTCTTGGGGCCGGGGAAGAAATCATGAAGCTAGCAGCTACAGAGTGCTTTACAACTAAATTCACCGGTAGATTTTACACAAAACATTCATTGACTTTTCTGCAGTAGCAGAATGCTTTATTTTTCTCAGAAAAGGAAGTCAGAATATACATAATACCCTGGTTCACTCTAATGGCAGGGCAGACGCTCAATTGGCTGTGAATTGCCATAGCTACTACATAGCTACACTAAAGATCAGGGCTAAACAATTTCCACTAGTGTGTATCAAGTGAGGATGTTGTTTGCAAGGGCCTTTTGTGCAACCAGTGAAACTAGAAATGTCATGTTAAGTGACCAGAGGCTTAGATTCCAGGCTGTGACTATCAGCTACTAAAGACAGCAAAATAAAGAGATGGTTTGACTGTGAACGGTGGCCACTTACCATGGTAAACTGCCTACTCCTCTTCTCTAAAGAAACCCTGCACTAAGCACTCCTAGAGGAGACGAACATGAAGTAATCCAGCTCTGTATGAAATACTGTATTTTTTGTTAGCTTTGCTATCTTAGTGGCATCTTGGTCTCATCTTGCGTATGTCAGCATGTCAGCAAGGTAGACAAATGTAGGTATACAGTCCTTACTCTTAAACATGTAAGACTGCAGGTACCATACAACACATGAAAAGAATATTAATGGTGAAGGAAAAACAAAATGCAAGACATTCTTGGTCAACTTTGTAAGTAGCTATCTCACTATAGTTGTCATCTAATCTTTGTCAAGGTTTTGTTTGGGTATCACCACAAATGAAAAACTAAAGCAATCAGAGATCTTACTGTTTCATTGTATCACTGTTTTATATTATTTTGATTAACTGATTCATTACATCATCTTAGACTGTTTTTTTTTTAATTCTAAACCAAGATCTTTGCTCAAATCTACCAGCAGATTATGTTCCCAGGTAGTCCATTCTATTGTTTAAAATGGTCCATTGGTGGACTCAGTCTAGTCTGTCCACATCTTTCTTTTACCAGGGAGCCCAGAAGAAGGCCCAGCACTCCAGATGTGGTCTCACTAGTGCTAAGCAGATGAGAAGGATCATCTCAGTCTGTTCTTGGTGGTCTTCCTAATGTAGCCTAGGATGCTAACACCTTCCTTGCCACAGGGGTACATTGCTGGTACATGTTCAAATTGTTGTCCTTCAGGTCTTCTCTGAAAATCTGCCTTCCAGGCAGTTGTCTGAACTGTTGCCCAGGGTTATTATTCCCCAGGTGCAGAACTTTCCATTTCCCAGGTGACGAAGTGCTGATTTGTCACTTGTTAACCTCATTTCTATTAAGTTGCTTTTGCTTCCCCTTTTTTAGATTTCTGTTTCACACACAAACTCTTGTAGATGGGATTTTATATTATCTACTTTTTGAAGAAATGTCATCTGTGAACAAGATTGAGTTATGTGCTAAGCCAAATGCTAGAAGTATTCAGATAAGCATTTGGCTTCTTCACTCAAATTATTTAAGTTTTGGAATACAATTTTGTGTAATTAAAAAATGTCAACATGTTTTCTGATTCATAGTCACAGGCAGAAGTTCCCTTATCTTACTTTGTTTATGTAAGACTGAAAAACTATCCTGACAGAGCATCCCCCATGGCACTGAAGCTGAATACCTTGGCAGTTGTCACTGGCTAGCTCTGTGCACGTCCCCAAACACTTCCTGACTGTATTGCTGAATTTCCATGAAAAAAATACTAAGAACACCCCTCCCCTCTGTACTTAACAGTCTCTTGAGTGTCCCAACACAAGACCCGATGCTTGACCTCTGCTACCATGTCATCACCAGCCAGACATCCACTAAGTCACAGCAGACTCTCCAGCTAAATTGGTTCCTCTGCTGCCCCTCTAAATTGGTTCCCCTGCCACTCAGGTTCGTGTGGACTAAAGAAACAGATATTCTGAGTTCCTTGCTTCAACAGCCTACTGCAGGGCTGTCAAGGAAAGACCTCCATACATCAGACAATGAGAAGCAGCAGAACACTGGTGAGTCTTTTTGTGTCTTTGGTTGGAAGAAGTGGGAGCAGGACTAGACAGGCCAAAGGAATAAAGGGATCCCCATCAGGATTAGAAGTCACCCTGGGTAGGAATGACAGACTTGTCCCATACTTTCTTTATAGTTTCACCAGAAAATGAAGATCGGGAGCAGCAAAGACTTCTTAACTCCCTGCCATACTAGTGGAGATAATAAACTAATTCCAGAGTACACAGGAGATTTTGACTGCAGTATACCGCACTCATGATAATTTCTATGCAGGCATGGAGAATCTCACCTGGAAGGAGAATGCATAAGTTGTGCTACCTTGACATACAGCAAAGCTTCACGATGACTGCCAAATACAAAGATTAACATTGTCAAGAGATTTTGAATAATTTGATGATATGAGGGGTAGATGGTGCTCTTTGCGTGAAAGCATGAGTTAGTTGTCCATCACAACTGTAAAGAGAAGTCTACTCTTCATATGTTTCTTTTCATCTTGTTTTACACTCATGCTTCTTTTTAAACATACAGGATTCATCCAAGCAACCAAACTCCAGCTGAGAACATAGGCTGTTTCCACCCCAAACTTTGATGTCCAGGAAAGTGCATGACCCTAGGAGCAATGAATGCTCTAGAGAGAGCACCACTAAATTCCTCAGTATCAATAAGAAACACTTCTCAGCCATGGTTGCCACTTTGGCCATGGGAAGTAAGGAGAAAGATGGCTTTGGGTTACCCTACAAAATGACTGAACCTAGAATATTTTCTGACTTTGATTTCTGTTATTTAGTTGTATATCAGGAGGTCCTGTCCATTCTTTTACAGACAATTGAATAAGCCATTTCTTGAAAGAACATAGAAAAAGGGAGCTGAAGGTGTGAAGCTGTGGCTCAACTGTAGGCAGACAGTGTTCATCGCCTGACGTATTGTTGTTTCTAGGTTATATACTGATTGATGCTATACAGTACTCTGTTTCTCAGGAGGATTTTAAGTACTAGAGTATGTCATCTGCCCTTGATAGTGCCTCTAGGTGTACTTAATCTGAATGAATTCTGAAGGATTCCAGATGATGGCAATCAGGAGACATAGGTGGTTTGTCTCGAGACTGTGACAAGCTTTCAGGTAGTCTCATCTGGCAAGTACATAGGGCTGACCTCAGTAAAGATACTTTTTACTCTTTGTATTCCTACCAGTAGGAGTGTCATATCTTTTCTTATATACTGTGTCCTGTAACTAGAGTGTGCTAATCTTCCAGTAGGAACGATGAGTTAATGTGTTCATTTTTCTCTAGTCTTTACTCTTTCAAAGAGACAAAAGAAAGTATTAATTATGTGTTGTATAGTACCCCTCATTAGCAATCCCACTGTATATATCTGGCAGCCAGTAATGTTTGCTTCCTTAAGATCAATTAAAAAAAAAATAAGTAGAGCTATTTTCTGAACTTAAAAGAGATTTGGACTTTTAAATCAATCATTTTCTTATCGCACCCTCTGGAAGAAAAATGCTGCTCTTTAATACCTTCTGGGTCAAGTTCTTAGCCTCTAACATTAAAAAAAAAAAAGGCACATCCTTGGACAACGTTCAAAGACTGATTAGACCAAGTGGATATTTGCAGGATAGTGCAGAGGCACCCAGCGCCAGAAGCAGGACGTGTGTGGAGTGAGGAGGAAGGCTGGAGAGCGTGCCCTGCCGGTGACATCCTCCAGCGCGGCACTCAGAATGGCAGGTGCTCGAGGCAGCTGCCTCTTGCCCCGCGCTAGGTGGGGAGCGTAGCAGAGGTGCCCGCTCGATGCTTTCACAGGTACAGCGTCGTATTTTCAGATGATTACTGGAGGAAAGCCAAACAGGAACAGATGGGTAGGGAAAGACATGTGTGAATGTAGATGGTGGAGATGGCACAAGCCTTCATACAGAGGAGACTAGGTTATAGCTAAATAGTGTGTTACAAACACATGGAGCAGTTTTTCTAAGCAGTTGCGTGGACTGAGAAACTGTCCATTTCCACCAAAAAAGCTCTACTAGCCTTTGCAGACACACAGGAAAGAGTACAGGAGAGAACAACAGGTTTAACTGCTTGATGTTAAGTGCTGGGAATTCCCACAATGGGTAGGACAGAATGGTACTGGAAGCTGGAAAAGGCCAGTAAGCTTAGAGTGAAGTAAGTGCATAAAGGTGAGAGATAATTGTCTGGAAAAGTGGATGGTAGATTTAGAAGAAATGGTGAAAGAAAAGAGTTTAGAATGAGACAGATTTTCAGCTTTGAAGTAGATAAGTATGGGTATAGATAAATGATCTCCTCAGTGTATTCCCAGTTTGGATTTGTGTGACTTCCCTTTCTGAAGCTAGGCCCATCAAGATTGTTCTCAGGTTTGGCATTTAGTAGGTGAGGGCTTTCCAAAGACTACAGTGGCATAGGTTAAATTCACGTACAGACTGTGAATTGCACAGTGAGCTACTTGATAGTTTGTGTGTCAGCATTGTGGGGAGTGACAGCAGGTCTTGGAAGCTCAAAAGATTTGCTTCTAAGTCAGCCAGGAATAATTCAGATCTTGTTTGAATGGGGACAGATAGTGTAGTCATTAAGACTATTGGCAGTAAAGGCACAGTAGCCCCTGTGCTGCTGCTTGGTGTAAATGCCAGTGCTCTAAAGCAGTTGTGTGACCAGCACCATGTGCAAACTCTCACAGAAGCCTCACTTAGACCGTGGACTGTGGCAGAGTGATATTTCTGTGGAGGATACTGTAAAGGAGAGTGTCCTATCTTTGAATGCCATGGCCTGACACAGTGTGCTGGCTTTTCCTTGCCACTCCGTGGCCTCACAGTGGTCTGTGATGAATGTGACTGGGGCCTGACAGTCTCAAAACTGCTTTGGCACAGGCCAGCTTCCAGGGGGTCAGACACCCTGCATCTCCATGGGCAGGGCATTCAGAAATGGCTTTGCTGCCTCTTTGGTGCCAATGCCAAGTCTTGTCACGGTGACTCATCTCTTACAGTACTAGTGATGGGTGGTCAGAGCTGTCAGTACAGAGTGATCTGAGTCTGTCCCCTGCCTAGACTTCACTGGGGCCTCTGCCTCTTCTCTTCATGTCACAGATATCAGGTTGTCCAGAAAAAGTCAATTTGCATTTTAAGGAGTAGTGAACAGATCTCTACATAGGGTTCAGTAGTGGTTCAGGGCTTTCAAAGTGGAAAAGACAAGTCAGAGATGCACCAAGAGCTACAAAGACCTTATTAAGGAAGCAAGAGAGCTTAGAGTGTAGACACCATGCGTGGTTCTGCCTCAACATGGAATATGAACATTGCTAGTTCCCAGTGCCCTGAAAATGACTGCAGCATAGACACATACAGGGAATTCCTGCCTGGAAAACAATCCTTTGTGAGCAGTCTAATACAGACCCGGGGATGTAAACAAGGAGGTCACTCCTACAGTAAAATATGTCCGTTAGAAACAGGAAGAATTCCTTTACCTGGGGTATCTCTCATATCATGAAAGATTAAGCCTTGTCCAACTGGTGGTACAGAAAGTCAGGTGAACTGTCTGTTCTGCCTCCACACAAGGATTTTCAGTTGAATGGAGATGGTGTAGATATCTATAGCGGTGCCCAAATTAACATCTGTAGTTTAAATTTAACTTCCTAACTGCCTAACAATACACCTGAGTGTGTCTATAGAGCAGGGAGAATAAAGGAGTCAAATCAAGCCTTAATTTCCACAGTGACACTAAGACAGTGTAATAAGGTCAAGTAAAGCCCTTTGCTCTGTCTTGTGTGTCAGTTACCCTGCTACACTGCTGCTTAAAACATCATGGAAAGAAACTCATACTTGTGAAGTCCCACCTTTCTGTCACAAGGCAAAAATAATCTTAAATGCATTCTTAGCATTACACCTTGCATTAGTGGACTACTCAGTCCACTGAATTTTTTTCCAAAAAAATTAATTTCAGGTATTTTACCTCCTAGTTTCCTTCACTAGATGCAAACTGAAAGTCTTTTCCTATAGTTAGTGTAGAATCTAGTAGTTTTTTTCCTCTCACATATTTTCTTCTTTATCAATCCTGAGCGATACTAAAGTTTATGTAATTTTTGTATTAATAGCTGAAAACTCATAGTAGAGTTTAATAAATTCCTCTGCTTTAACAGCTGTACAGTCTTGTATCTAAGGGACATGATTTGTGTCTTATTTCAGAACTACTGGTGAACACACTAGAATCCTGGTACTTTTGAGTGTTTTCTGACGCATTAGCAATATTATAACAGCAGTGTTTAAGCCTACACAATACACATAGATGGTACAAAGAGTCAGAATGTAGGCTACAGTCTTATTAGTGATAAGAATTTAGGAAAAGGCCCACATGAAATGAGCACAAAGATCCCCAAAATCATGCAGTGTAGGATTACATATGTCTCAAACATACTAGCCTGAACCAATTAAACAACCCACATCTCCCACAAAGGAGATGAAAGTATGCGGCATAGAAAGGCAGAGCAAGAGCATTAGAATTTAACAGTGTGATGATCAGGGGCTGATTCCCTGAAGAAGTCTGTTAGACTTGCAGAATGTACCCAAATTAAACTCTGGAGTGATGCCAATACTGCTGAGTCCTTAAGTGAGTTCAAAGATGCAGCCGAGCAGTCTTCACCTTGCCGTCCTGTGTCCCCTGTTTAGCTCTCGCTCTGGTGATGTTAACTGCTTAACTCCCAGCTAGAGCACTGAAACCTAACTCACATGAATGACTTTAAATGCATATTATCTATTTGGTATGAATTATCTGATTTTACTAAGCAGAATGGTTTTATCTTACATACTCAAATACCATGGTGATAAGCATATTAGATATAAATATTCAGTCAGAGAAAAGCAGCTTTTTCTCACTGATTTTACCTCTTCTGAAAAATATACTCTGAAGCTCTCTGTTCAAAAACCATTTCCAAAAGCTGTGATGTTATCTTTAAAAATCATCACCTCTGCACTTAAGCTTGAGAAATACTAGTCTCATTAGGACACAGACAGGTTGGTTAAGGAATAAACCTTCATGTAGGTAAAGGGAGGAAAATAGAAAACTACTTCACAGTCTTTCCTACTTAAGTATATGTTGTCAATAAATGATAGTTGATTTTAAAGACACATTGCGGTTGGACTTGATGATCTTGAAGGTCTTTTCCAACCATAATGATACTATGATCGCTATCTATGACCAAAGTTCTATGTTTGCTAAAGAAAACAGACTCTGCTAAGACATCCTTGAAGTACTTCACTTAGGGCAGGACAATACAAAACAGCTGTAGCAAAATGACACATAATTTCTTCCCCCTGATCCTTGAAGATGAGTATGAATAACAGATTTGTAAATGGAAAATGGTACAGATTGCCCCAGTAGGCTCTGTATCTTACACTTAGAGCAATGGCTTGTTGGGTACACGTAAGCTGGTCAACATTAGCCTTTTGAAAACCTGTGATTTCCTGTTTAGATTATATCTTGATGTGCAGTTTTATGGATAGGTGGGGGTGCTTAGCATTTGGAAAATCAGATTAGAGCAATTAATCGTGGTTATGCACAGCTCCTGTTAAATTACGCAAGCCTTGACCTACCATAGGGTTTGAGATGACATTGGTTTTGAGCAGGTTAAGTTTATTTTCGGGGACAGATAGTCATGCACACCTGAATGTCTGGTACTCGACAGCCAAGGACTTGTGGTCCAAACCTGGAACAGCTGGACATGCCCTGAAGTCAGTAGGAATAATGTCTCCTGAACGCTGACTATTGCCTTGTAATAGGTATGCAGCTTAAAAGCAGAAACATCTCTCTTTGCAGAACAAACCTTTTTATTGTGTGTTTTTTTAACCATTATTTACTATTTTTTGAAGTTTTAGCAACTATGCATGTGCTTAATTTACTACCATAAGCATTTTCTTTTAGAAGTCACATTAAAGTAGATTTGTAGGTAACTGCAGAATGCAGCCTTAGCGGGTATTTCATTTCTGTAAAGTGCTAAACAGTCACGGGACTGCGTCCACCATATTGCTGTACAAGTTGTCATGATAATTGTCATTTCTGGTTCTTGTTACAGCACATGCCACAAATAATGGATTAAATTTATGGAATTTTCTCACTCTTGTCCTAGTCTTTATCCCTGTAGCCTGAATTTATTATCAGAGACAGCAATACCAATCATTAAAATGCAAATGTAATTTATTTTTGTCACAATTCTTTGTATAAAAAAAAGGAAAATGGCATATGCTTAACACCCAATTATGGAATAAAGTCATTTAATTTTTCCATAAAATTATTATGATTACTGAGAATATAGTCACCCTCGTTCATTTTTTTTTTAATACATATTCTAATATTGCTCCATAATATGTTAAGGTAAATTAATCTATAAAAAAAAAAAAAAGTATTTGCAAACAGTAAACAAATGGTGTTTTGGAGTACATCTGGTACATGTTTGAGATAAAGTTTATACTATATATAACTGGTATAATTGTATTATAGCTGATAGGAAATTAGGCTGATTTTAAATTTAGTCTGCTTTTTAATGTCAATCTCATTTAAAAGAAATTTTATGCTGTGTAATGAGAGTCATTTTGATTTTCACCAGGGATTGAGCCTGTCACTAAAAGGAGATAAAAAAAAAAAAAAAAAAAGAAAAGAAAAAAGAAGAACAGGGAGAGGGAGCACCTAAAATCAAAAGAGCTAAGAGTGCAAACTAGCATCCTTTAAAAGTCAGGGGAAGCATTTCTATTGACTGCAGTGAGAACTGCAGCAGGGAAAGGAACAGGAATTAGCTGTGCCAAACTTACTGGTTTTATAGAAGAATCCATCAGGATGAAGCAGCTCCATTAGAGCAAGGGAGGTTGCAAGGGTAGTTTTGCCAAGCAAAAATATGTGGTTGACCAATTATAGGATAGAGAAATGGGAAGGATTAAAAGAACAAAAAGCATACTTTAAAGGAAACAAAGGGAGAAGGGAAGGGAGAAAGAGTTAAGAGATTAATGGGTGAAAAGGCTGGAGTACATACAAATGCACGGGAGAGGGTAAAAATGAGGGTAAAAGGTAGTGTACAGTGTAAAGGAAGGTAGCACCAAGGGAGATGGCTTGTAGGGATGAAACAGAGGAACACAGAAAGTCAAAGAACAGCCACTGATGATGATGAAGTCTTTTCTGCCAGTAGCAGCATGGTGGGAAATTTGGTGGGACATGTTGACTTGCAGAGGCAGGCGGGGAATTTGAAAGGAAGATTGTATACAGTACCAAAAAATGACTGTTGGTGTATTTTTAAATGTGTGAAATTTTTAGTTTTCTCTCAAGCTAACAAAAATCATGTGCTCGTTTGGGATCTCCAGTTGCTCAGCTTGGTAAAAATTAGAGAGAACATTGACCAGAAGCGCTCTGCAGGCTGACTTCCTGAGCTTCAGCCTTGCTTTAAACTCCCCTAAGTCTTCAAGGCCTTAAACATGGCATCTCTGGGTACCGATGAGCAAAGAATGGTAACTACTGCTGACAGAAAAGACAAAATTTATTCCGGGTGTCCCTACAATGAGTAGTACCAGAAACCAATTTCTCTTGTATTTTTAACTGAGGCATTCAGTGCAAAATCCAGCTTTTCTTGATATCATTAACTCTGCTGTGCTGCTAGAATTGGTTGATGTTACAGGCCCTATAGGTCATCTTCTCCATTTATTTCTGTAAGTGTTGAAGTCTGTGTGAAGACCTATGGACAATTTAAGGAGTAAATCTGAGTTGTTCAGTGCATTCTTTCATGAGGCCTAACTACACAAATGTGGAAAAAACAGGACAGATTTGGCAATGTTAGTTAAAAGCAGCTAAGAGATAGGACAAATCTCTTTTCCCCCTCCCCTCTCTTCCTTGCTCTTTGAGAAATTAATTGTGGTCTATGAAGAGAGGTCTGGCATAGGAACTGCTAACGAGACCTAATGCAATGACTCTGAATGGCACCACCTTTCTGACTGCACAAGATGCCCAAGAGTGATGTGCCAGACAGTTTCTAATATGGAAGAACAAGCAGAAATTGAGAAATTGCTGAAAATAATATTGCTTCAAGTTAGCTTGAAAAGACCTTCAAGTTAGAAATAGTAACTTGAAGATAGTCTAAAAAAAAAACTATCTTTTCCTTTAAAAGGTCTTATTTATGAGTTTAACTTATGCACTGCTTAGACTGACTCCTACAGTCCTAATGCTAGGACTTGGAGAAAGAGGATTAGCTGCAGGCTGTTTTCACTTCTCTCCCTGTCTGTGTAGAGTATTACACAATGGAGTATTACATAACAGGTTTTCATCTTGAAGGTTCACACGTTGAATGGGTAAAACAAGGCTTAGACTCAGGACTTTCTGAGAGTCTTCTGCTTCTGTTCTTGTGTTGCGCTTTCTCATAGTAAGGTTGGACACATCTCATTAAACAAAAAAGTCCTTGGCTGGTCTCTATCTTCCATCATCCCTTGCAGCTGTGGCAGTACCACCATGTCCCAAGCAACCCGTCTAGAGAACGAGACCTGTGTTTCCCATGTGGCAGCTCAGACAGGCATGGCATGATACTGTTCCAAAGGAAAACACTATATTTGTTTTGGCAAAACAATATGAGGGGATTTTGGTTTACCTAACCAAAAGTAAAGTAAATTGATTTCTATAGCATTAGTGGTTATTATGAAGATCACAGTGTTTTGTTTCTGAGGTTTTCCTGTGTTTCTTCTTGTAAAGTGCTCTCTTTTCTGAGCACTTTAGAGTCCGAGGGTGATATTAGCACCCGTGGTTCCTTAGGCTTCTCTTCCTATCTGACCTGCCTGTCTCAAAGACCTGACCCTCTAGCTTAGCAGATATGTTATAATTTGTTTTGATCGTTAAGGTGCATTTCATACTTAATAGTGCATGGTTATCTGCATTCCTATGCACTGAAAAATAATATAGAGAATTGGAATGTTTATGATGAAGAATCCCAGACTAGCAGTGTAGACAAGTGGGTATGCATTGGTTAAAAAAAAAAAAAAAAAAAAGTTAAGGATTTACTTGACAAGATCAAGTGGGAGAATGAACTCCTAGAATGGCTAAAGAGAGCTTGTTGTCATGGAATATATTTGTGCGTTTGATATGGGAAGAAAAGAACAAAGAGATCCCTACAATCTGAAGAATTTGAACTAGTAGAAAACTTAAGGATAAAGTGATTCTCATAGTTTTCTCTAACCAGGTTCAGCCAAACAGGGACAAATTCAAGGTCTTAAGGAGTGATTTAGAAGATGATGGTAAAGACAAAGGGCCTAAAAGTATTAGGCAATGGAGGAGGTGCTTTGGATTTCATCTAAATCGAAGTGGAACCAGACTGCGAGCATGTGATTTTAGTAAGGTTTCAGCTGATTGTTTACTCAAGAATTAAGGAAAAAATGATGGTTGAGCATGTATGTCGAAGCACCTCTCAAGGATGCCAATAAAATGAAAGTATCAATCTACCCATTAAAAGTAAATGAAAGGGAATTATAGAAAGAATGAGAAAAGAAGACAAAAGAGACTTACGTTGCATCTGCAAACTGTCCTGTGGCAGAATCTTGGTCACATGGTCAAAATCCAAATTTGTAGGTAAAAATTCCAATGAACTAGATCTAATTCATAAATAAGAAATGACAAAAAAATCAGCTGGGTAACACAGTCCTTGCCTACAAGGTATATTATACCTATTTATAAAATAGACCAACCAAAAGAAGTGATAGAATAGCCATATGCAGGAAGGGTTGCACAGGTTCCAGGAAAAGCAGAAGTTCTTAGTAGACAAGATCAAACAACCATACTGGTATGAGTTTAACCCTAGGTACATAATGTATTAAAGAAGACTTGCTTTAAGATTAAGAAAAAGAAATTCAGTATACAACGACAGTCAACTATCTTAGTCGGGGGGGGAACGTTAGTGGGAGAGTGTCTCAGTTTTCAGCATCATTTATAGAGAGACAAAATTTGGAGAGGTCAGCTCGCACCACATGGAATAAGAGTTTTGGGGAAAAGATAATGCTGGAGCACACAAGAAGAAATTGCAGGAGACCTTTGTAAGGAAAATATGTTAAATCATTCAAAAACAACTCTTATAGGAATAAAATGGTCATTAATCCCTTGGCAAGTAAAAGAAGAAAAGTTATACACTGACACTACATTTTAAAAAAAGGAAGATTTCATTAGTGTGCAAAGATTAGCTGGAAGGACTTAAAATTTAAAAGGAATGCAAGGAAGCAAAATCATTTTTGATGAGAGAAACAACTAGAGTATGTAGGCAGGTATTCAAATTACCAAAGAAAACGGGAACTAGAAAAGCAAGAAGTAATTCAGTAGGGCTACATTACAGCTGAGAAGGTCTTTCAAGTCAAAGAAAAATCTTTCAAAACTTAGAAATAATCATGATGCTTCTTTCCAGAACTATGGAATGAAATTGAAAAGATAATACTTCCAACTGTAGAAAAAAAAACACTTTTTCACAGAAGAAGAGTAGACCGTGGAACTCAATTCCACATGGTAACAAGAAATTAAAATAATTTGTAAAAAAAAAAAAAAAAAAAAATTTTTTTGGTTAATGTTTATATCTACAGTCATAACAATCAAGACTAACAGCAAGTGAGAAGAAATGTCTTTGTAAACTTAAATCACTGCAAATTATCAGCTTCTAACCTGTATTAGCTGTTATCTGAAAATCACAAGCCTCGCTTTCTGGCAAGCTACTTTAATATAGTTATATCTTTAATAGTGAACTCTGTCTTTATGAGGTGACACACTTCATAGTGTACATAAACAGTTGTGAAGTTTTGTACCTTAGCTATGTATACAATTTAAATATACGTTCAAGGATATGCCCAGTTTCACGGGGATTCATAAATTGTACTAAAATGTATAATGAATGAAAAGTAATAATTAAATATATGGAATCATATGTAGTGATAGATAAGTGCTTATAAATAAATTAAATACACTTTTAAAAAGTGCTTCACTCCTGACACAAGGAGTAATCCAAGCACTAAAGCATGTAATTCTATCATAGGTATTTTCTTTGAACTACCCTCTTTAAGCACATAAAATTTCCTTCAACATGAAGAAGAGGTGGTGTTTCCAAACACAAACTTATAAAATAAAACACATAATTGAATACAGTAAGGTTGAATCTATTTAGTGGATCTAATTGAGCAGGGAAGACACAGCTGTTAATCTGATGAGATTCATGAAAGAATAAAAAAATGCTACTGAGAGATTAATTTATGCAGAAGAATATATGTCAAATGTTCAAGTAATAACAGTGCTTATACATAGGGACAGTGCTGGTGGGAAAAATGCGTATTCTGAAGACCTAGATGATTTATGGTAACAAATACAAAATTTTGCATAGAGTATGTCTGAAATTTTCATTGGGAAAATGACTGCAAATTCTAAGAAAGAACAATCTCACTGTTTGCTGTGGATCTAGGATTTGTCGCAGACACCTGAAAGCAGAGAAACAAACTGTTATTCTGAAACAGAACAAGCTTAAATCTTATTTTACTAGACCATCGCTATTTTATACCAATGTTTTTCCAGAAGTGAATGCTTTTATTGGACTCTAGTGGTTTTCCACTCAGATCGCTGGAAGGGCTTGATTGCCACCGAGGTGCTGAACACGTTTCTCCATGGCGTCCGTTCACCATGGGCATGTTCTCCAGCCCTAGTGGAAGCCGTCCAGAGCTCACAGCACAGTTTTGCGCAGCCTTTGTCCCAAGGATAGGGTCATTCCTGCTTATACTAATCATATGCTGTTGTCCTCATCCTAGACAGGGCAGTAATGAGACCAGTGCAACCCCTTCCGCACTGGGATAGGGTGGAGAGATCGTGCACCCAGCTGTGCTTCAGATTGGGTACTTTATAGCTCTGCTGGGTGCTTGCGAAGTGCACGGAGGGAGCAGCTTCTAGCCTTGGTTCATAGGCAGAAACTCCAGACTGTAATTATACACCTCAGCAAGAGAGAGGAACTGGCAGCACGAAGTCGCGTTTGCCTTTTCATTACAGCTAAGTAGCCCGCATGCAGTTAATGCAGTTGTTACCTCAGTCTGACCCCCCATGCTCTGACCTCCTTCGACACCGGTCTTCATGGGTGAACAACTGCAGAGCTGCTGTGGCAGGCAAGCTAGGATCACTTTCATCCGGAAATGATGATATTTGATCAGGCCATCTCAGACTTACTGTCCTGAGAATCACTGGTTACTTATAATAAAACAGTCAGACCTCAATTGCAAATCTCACTTCACTTTTTTGACAAATTTTGTGAATGCATCTGAAAATTTTGGGCTTTTGGCATCTGGTTAAGATGGACATACATTTTGATATTTCAAAATTCATCTGGAAAAAAATCAAAATCTATTTGGTCAAGAGATGGTATAATTGTATATTACTTTTGATTTGTCTTGTTGGCCTCAGTTAATGATTGTGCCTCCTGCAGACATCATATACATAAATGTTTACAACTTACTCAACAAACCAGAAAGGTTTCTAGGGGCAAAGAGAGAAAGTTATGTTTTTATGATATTTTTTCAGTTAGCAAAAAGACTTTTGCAAGTGATAAAACAAGACAAACCAGGTATTGGAGGTTTTTCATCATAGTCCAGTTCTGAGCAGTCCAGGACCTACATGTTAGCTCCAGCCAGTCCCAATGTCCTACTTCGCATATGATTGACCTCTTTTTGATGATACTTAGCAATGTCCTTAGGAGGGGGGGAAAAAAAAAAGACCAAGGAAAATTGGGGTATAGATATGATTTAAGTATAGATATTGATTGTACTTCCTTTCTCTCTTAAATGCAAAAAATGTTTGGAGTTTTGATACGAAGTGAGTCTAACTCTAGTGTGATGAAATCAGGACATATTTGTGGTCTTTTGTACAATCTTTTGGATACCTTCCTCAGAGGACAGACAATAAATTAGAACACTGTTAATGCTAATAGGGAAAGAAAAAAGTAGCAATAAAAAGAAAGAATAGGATTAATACCTTTACTGGCATTCCTGGTACTTTCATTACTTTTATCATCTGACCCCCATTTTTCCTTTCTTTTTTTTGCTTAAGACACATGGTCTTAGTCTTACTAAGACAAATTTCCTGAACCCTGGGCTAGTAGCATTTAACAAGCTAAATAAATCTATGTTGATTCCAATAGACTCACTACTCACATTAAATACAAATTTCATTGCATGGCTTATTTATCAACTCCTGCTCAGTAGCTGCCTGTCCAAACTGAGTTGTAATTATTTCTGTCTTCTTGGACCGATTGTCAACAGAACTTCCTAGTCATTGAATAAGCAACATAATTTCCAAATAAAACTAAGATATACTTCAGGTGAACTTGGTGGGCATATATAAGCACTGTATATAAGCCAGGACTCTTATTATGGCATATGATTATTTGATGTTAAGATAAGTAACTGTAGCTCTTTGACTTCTAAAATGTTGTCACTAGTTTCCTGTAGTAGTTCTGTTTCCTTGACCAATCTATTGCACTGTTGCCTTAAGTAGTATTTCTCATCTTTAAACGCATACAGACTTTTACCCACTTAATAACTTTTAGTGTTTTGTCAGGAAGCTGTTTTCATCTGAAGCATGTGAACCACGGCCTCCTGTTGTCATGGCAGATCCTGAGTGCCCATTTAAGACTCTCTTGTAGTAGATGTCAAAGGTGTTCCCTGGAAGGGAGGATGTGTTCACAAATCAAGTTCAGCAGCTGAAGCTGGGGAGAGCTGTCTGTGAAGTTATGATTATGTTCTGTGGGTGGGGAAGTATGAGAACCAGTGGAAGATCTGCTGCTAGAAGCTGGGCACCCGCTTTCCTGCTGGGCAGTGTTGTGCCAGGTACTGCATACATGACACCAAGCGCCATTGGCCACCTAATAATGAGCCTGGTAAACAGAGTCTTCATTAAAAATGTGAAAAGCTGCCATCTCCAAAGAAAAGCAAAGACATACATCTGTAAAAATTGTGTTAGGAAAGCTGCCTGCAGGCTTTCTTTACTGAAAATCGAATAGTGTTTGCATTAGGCGCAAGGAAGGTTTAGGCTTTCCAGACAACTTGAAAAGACAATGCAGGACATGTTAAAACAAAGCATTAGCTTTTCCTGTTTTGATGACCTCTAAAAGATCCATTTGCAAAGTCTGTTTGATGAATCCAGAGATCTGGATGATTTTATAAAACTTCTTAGTAAGGAAAGCATTAGTGTTTTGTTTGTTTCATTTGCTAAACAACAAAGTTTTATGTCAAATATTTAATTTTGTAAGATCTTACTCCTACTTGAAAACTAAGTTTAGTGCTACCTAGGTCAATTGTGACATGCTTCAAGATTAAAGCAGATAAAAGCTCCAACTGATTTGCAAAACAGACAACAAACAAACAGAACAGAACTGATAAAATATAAAGTGACCTCAAACTGTACTGGGGTAACATTACCTAGCTCTTGCTGCCTTTGGACCTACTCTGTAATGGGAAGCAAGAAGTCCTTTAAGTTTTCTAACTGCATCTTTTCACTTCAATAACCCAAGCAATGCACGCTAACCTTTTAGATAAATCTTTTAATTGCTATATCTCAAAACACTTCCCAGAAAAATCAGCACTGCTATTTTGTTATTCCTCTTTTATAGACAGGGAAACTGAGGCATGTTATGATCAGGCATTTGTCAAAAGTGACAAAAAACCCCCCCCAGAAACTGCAACGTAAGCCTGCGATTTCCTCTACCTGTGCTCTGTTCACTGGGTTATATGGCTCTTTTAACAAATAACAACAAAAAAAATCTGTGCTATCTAATTCTGATCATTCTGTCCTTTATTAACTATTTATGCAGGTTATGCAGGAGATAACCCTTAGTTCACTCAAGCTAGCTGAAACTTTTCAGTGAGCTCGTATAATTTTTGGATAAATCATGTAATGGTTAGAGTTGTATTTATACAATATATGTTGTGAAAAATATTCCTTTTGTATGCATCATACCTTTGAAATCATATGACTATATACTATAGCTCAGGATATGAGGAATAGTAAGCAAGAGTCTTGGGGTTACAATCAATTCAGAGATTTCCTTCTTGTAATTTATATGGTGGACTGTATTTGTAGGGCTTTTTAAACTCAAGTAAAGTTTAAAACCCTGCAGATTCTATAAAATGGGACCATTTAAATAAAGAGGAAGAGCAGAGGACAAGATAGAAATTAAAATTATACAACCACAGTGGCATGTCGCACAGTTTAGAAAAGATTAATGTTCAAGTTGCCCTCTTCTTTATACCGGTTTACCTCTTCATTTCCTGTACTTAATATTTTAATCTGGTTTCATAAGGAAATGAGGCCTTTAAAGCCTCACTTTGTCTCTAGGGTCTCCAAATTCTTTTGATTTGGTCATATAAATTGGTCATGAAAACTGGTTGCTTTGTGCAGGAAAGAGAGCTCCTGAGGGACCATCCCTGGAGCTTCGAGTTCCTGTGGTGCGGGGGGCCGGCGGGGCAAAATCACGTGCGTGCTCTCTGGCTAGTCACAGGGCCAGAAAAGTAACAGGGTTGGAAGGTTGGACCGAATCACGTCCCTTGCTGCTGTAATTCTGCGTGATTTTGAGAAGGCTCCCTCAGAGCCAACTTTTGCTCAAACTCACTAAGGAAGATTTCCCAGAAGTTCTTGCAAGTCAAGGCAGTCGTACTAGGTTTGGTTAGGATTGGAGAGTAGTGGAGATTTCTCATTTAGTAGCAAAACCAAATCAACATGCCACGATTCAAAAGCAATAAAACTGTCTGCAGAAAACGGGGAGAAAGCAGCGAAACAGGCTGAGTCCAGAGTGACACATTCAGGACCTGAAGGGACAAACCAATCCTTTGCTGTAACAGAGCTAGCAAGGAAATAAAGTAATGAAATAAGAAGCGTGGATGACTCTGTATACTATGCAGTTGTATTCTTAAATACATAAATATTTTGACCTTTCGTAGTAAAATGTTCTTATTAAAAACTACCTTATTGCCATTCTTAAAAAAATGGAAATAAAAAAAAATTAAAAAAAGCTTAATTTTAAGGCTTCCCACAAGACACTGACAGATACAGAGACCTCATGATTCTTGTGGGAGGGAAGCTTGAATCTGTCTGTCAGCTTAGGTGCATATTTTAGGCTGATATTTTACATTTTGTTCTATAAGTAAATGCTCTTTCCTTCTCCCCCTACTGCCTTCCTACCAATACATCCATGTCTGGGTGCTGCTCATTTCTCAATTGTGAGACTGTCGCTTTTCTTTCTCAGCAGCCTTCTGTGCCCGTGGCTGCTGCTATGGCACTTTTGCTTTGGCTGGGCAGGCAAAATGAATCCCGCTGAGGCAGTACATGAGGCATGAAACTCCCACCCGAAATTTTAGTATCAGCACCTGTGATCAATGAGGCCAGTCTTCCAGTCGGTGCACGGAGGATTTTAACACATGATTTGCACGGTGTTAAAGCAAACTTCTCACATAAAGCCTCAAGACAGTATGTCTGTGTGGGGAGACTGGAAGGAGAGCAAGTGTGCAATGTCTAGCTTTTTCTTTCAGCATGAGCATCCTTTCTCCCTGTCTTTCAGGGTTCCTCCCCTGTGCCACTGTCCTGTCCTATACATATGTAATACTGCGCCCTAATTCGGTCACAACGCTTCCTATTTCATATATACACATCCACGTTTATGTACGTGTCAGTGTAATCCATGCCTAAGCCATCTGGTATCCTTCCTTGCAAATGTTCACACAGAAAATTGACTGCGAGTAAGGTTCTGAACCTGCCTGTCCAAATGGTCCATATTTGTTTGAGTTCTCTAGCAAATGCATAGATCCTATTAGTGAGACTGATCCAACATATTTCCATGTGTCAGTTGTACCTGCTGCAAGTGTCATTCTGTTCAGTGATAACAGGACTTGCATCCTAAAATAGAGAGAAAACAAGAACATCAGGTCCTTTCGGGGATCTGAATTGCTTTTTCTACCATCTGCTGACCAATGCTTTGAAAGAAAGAAAGTCTGTGTCTGGATTGACACCTTTCTTCTTTTTAAGCTGATAAAAGAATGGCCTGTAAAAGAACCTAGACATGTTACATTTACAAGAGAAGCTTATTAGAACATATAATGTCAGTGTTGTTTTATGCTTGCAGCTCAGTATACAGGAACTGATATAGATATTTTCTTAGTACATTTAATTCCTTTGAAATGTATTAATTTAACTTTGTAATAAAATACTATTTTACTTTTACTCTAGATAAAATTTTATCTTACAGAAGTAAGAGAGATCAGAGAAGAGAAATAAATGTGAAGCAAAGTTTGACTCCCTTGTTCTATTGTTACAGTAGTAAGACCTAGTTCAGTAGTAGGTACATAGCCAAGGAATTGTAGGAGTTACCGGTGAAGCTGCAGGACCCAGTTTAATTATCATCCACTGTAGCCAGTAGAGGTGTTTGCATGGTAGGAGGCAGTGTTTAGGGTAAAGGAGACCTTTTTATTCCAAAGCATCTGAAGTTAGTCAAGGAATAACACTGTTCTGGGCAAACCTGTTCTAGTATAGCAGCGTGTAAAAAGTGCATAAAATGAAAATAAATTCCTTGGTATTCTAATCTGTATATTCTACTTTTTGTATGTATAGCTATGCTTTCTCACTTCACCTATTTTTTTTTTATTTTTATTTATTTATTTTTTTTTTTGGTATGAAATTAGTTTCATGTGAAATCAACCATTATTAAGTTCCATTTTAGATTTTTTCCAGTAAGGCACAATCAGGCACCCAGAGAAACATGATCTAATGCTTTGGTCTAATCAGGTATCTTTATTGCATAATGCTTTCCTTTTAATTGCAAGTATTTTAATAGAATAAAATTAACTTTGTATTAATTCTCCTGTATTCAGTTTGGCATTAATAGAATGAACTGTCTTCTTCCTGATTTGGAAATAGTGTGTTAGTCCCTGGAAATGCTGTTGTAATCTAGGATTACTTGCATTCACTTACGTGGAATTATAATGGGATTCTGCTGGAAGTGCATACGCTCACTCTGGCATCAAATTATTTCGATGTGATTTCATAGCGTAATCTTGTAGTATGAACTCCTCGGTGCATTAGAGGAAAGTATAGGACAGACTTTACCATTCTGTAAGATCAGGCACAGGGGGCATATATGTGATTTCTTAAGATAAATAATGCATGCAGAGAGTCCACCTCGAGGAAATAAAGGCTGACATCCTGTTATGAGGGAGTTAAACCATTACACTAATTTTAAAAGAGCAGCCCGGTAGGGAGACACTGCACTGGGAAGCAAATGATACTGGCTGTGTTCCTGGTTTTGGATCTAGCATTCTAAGTGGTTTTGTACAGAAATCCTATCTTTTTGCAATTTATTTCTCCATCTATGAAGTGGGTGCAATGATGCTTATCTCCATTTTAAAGTGCCCTAAGGTCTGAGTGTGAAAAGTATATTGGAAAACTGTATTTGAGTATTTTGTTACTGTGTCAGTTGTTCTTAGAATAAAGTAAAAATCTAGTGGGGAAAAAAAAATAAACATTTTAAAAATTTGCTAAAATACTGCAAATTGTTATATATGTTACAATACTTTTTAAGTACTGTTTCATTTCAAAGGCCTACTGTACAGTAGTGAGAGGTTCTGCCTAGAGTCACTGTAGCAGCAGCCTCCCAGACGAGGACCCACTAGTAATTGAACTCCCCTCTGCCCTCTTGCCATGCCAGCACGTACCCCGTAGTGGATAGACTGCAGCCTGCCCTGCGGGATGCTCTGTTACCCTGGCTGAGCACCGCCGTAGTGCTGGTGTTGTGCAGATTTGAGCTCTCCCCATCAAACAGTCAGGTTTTGGAGGCAGCCACGCAGCCCTGGAAAATCATCCTTGGAGTCTCTTTTATTGCCAAGACAGGCTGTGCAGCTCAGCAAGAATTAGCTTCGCTGGTGCTCAGACTGACCATGCTAACAGGTGAGCTGAGCAGCCATCTCTGCCTCTGCAGTCTATAGAATATATGTTGTTTTCTTCACTGTTTGTCCCACAAAATGCCTCATATTCAGTTTTCAAGGGGCTATCCTACCTATCCATATCTTTTCATCAGAGGGGACAGATGTAGTAAAATGCATGAAAGGCATATACATACATATATATATATATATATGTATGTGTCATATTAATAGGCCACTTGAGCTTCCACTTCCGTTTCTGCCCTTATATCATGGGTGGCAGCATCAGAACAAACTCTGCAATGTTGCTATAACTGTTCCTATCATACGCTAGATGGAAATGGTCGTTTGCACAGGGTCCTCTCGCGGGACAGACCCCAGACCTTTTGGAGAGCGCGTCCGTGGCCCAACGCGGCAGTGTCCATTGCCCACAAAAGTCACGGCCTTGCTCGTGTGCCTGAGCAAGGCTCATCACCTCCTCCTTGGCTTGCTCGGAGTCGTTGGGCAGCCCTACATGGCTTGCTGTTGGTGTCCTACCCGTGGTGCCACCGCTAGCTGGCAGTGTCTGGGAGGGCCATCTTTCCTCTCAGCAGGGGAGGTACATGCTTGGAGTCTTTGTGCACAGCTGATTTCTTCTGCGATAAAAAGATGTCCCTAAAAATGGTTCAGACTGTCTCCTCTTAGCCATACCTGCTGCCCTTTATCCATTATCCCTGTGCTATATAGTTCACACTTGCCTCAGAGGCATTTCATCCCACCTGTGCCTGTATCTCCTTGCTGGTTCCTGAACTTACGGCTGCTGCTGCTGCTGGCCCCCTTCTGCACTCGTGTCACCAACCATGCCCGGCTCTCGCGTGCTCCCCTCAGGGTCCCCCCTGCCAGGAGAAGGTGGCTCCCACATACTCCCACACCCCTCCATGTTGTCTCCTGCCATACGCCAACATCAACTTAGTCTCCTTGTCCAGTTTATGTTTCACTCCATTTGCTGAGGACGCAGAGGGAATGAGCTGTGATGGAGTGAGGGGAGGGTCACAGCACTGACCTCCCACCTGCTCCACAGCCATGGGAGAGGTGAAAATGAAGACATAATTTAGGCGGATGGCCAACAAAAACAGGCAAGAGCAGCTGTGCTGCTAGGGAGCCAAGGAACAGGGCGCACAGCCAGAGCCTAGGGCCAGAACCTCGAGGTCAGGCAGGCCTGGGCTCCAGTCAAGCCTTCTTACATGGCCACATCAAAACCCAACCAAACTAACATAAAATGTGGTTATATTTGCACGTAGAAAGAAAAGCTGCGTCCCGGTGTGCAGTGAAAACCCGATAGGTCCTCACGCTCTGGTCTTCCTGCCCCACTCCGCAATCTCAGCTGCCTTTTGTAGCTACAGGTTGTTCTGCTGCTGTTTTGCTGGCCCTAGTGGGATATAGTTTTTAACCCACATGCAGAAAATCACAGGAAGTAAACTCAGAATGACTGTGTGACCCAATCAGCAAAAAGAAATGTGACTTTTTACCTAACCGAAGCTAAAGCAGCACTTTAAAATAGCAGGTCTTGGAGAGCAGTGAAAACTACTCATTCGGCATATTTTGACTAACAAATAGTGATTTTTTTCATGTACATTCAATAAAGAAATATACAAAATTGTTGAATGTGGTAATTAATATTTCAGCCACTGATGTCTAAATAATCTGACATGATTACTGTTGTAGTTGCCACTTGCTGTTGTTTGTTATCATCATTTATTGTAGCGTGGAAAGGTTATGGGCATGTGATTGATGAAGACAGATACAGAAACATGTTAACAATCAAATGCTTTATACATGAAAAAAAATCGTTTAGCTTTTTTTTTTTTTTTTTCCCCTCATCAAAACAGACCTGAAAGCTTAAGATGATTTGAATATTGAAAGAAATTTTCAGAAATGTGTTTTAGAGAGAGCTGGAGATGCCATAAAAATGTGTCTGCCTCCTGCATGGTTCATTGCTTTTTCTCCCAGGGATATTCCACATCACCCTTGGCCTGTGACTGCACAGGTGCATATTACAATGAATAAATTATGTGTGCTAGTGAACTAAGGACAAATGGCTGGGACACAAAAGACCAGAATAGTGACAGCAGTGATGTCACCTGTTACCACTAGAGAAATAGGGCATCACCCCTTCCATTCCTCCCCGTTACAACCCTGCTTGTAAGTGACCAGATTTTATATTACTTGCTTTATGTAAATAGAAAGTGAAATGTTTTCAAAACCCTGCTTGTAAGTGACCAGATTTTATATTACTTGCTTTATGTAAATAGAAAGTGAAATGTTTTCAAGTTT
>VZSV01000126.1:967824-984782 GCA_013398735.1 Nothocercus julius | reverse complement strand
TATTTTTTTTTTAAAGATTGGTAAATCACTGTTAGTCTGCACATAAGTTTCTGAATGTGAACTGATATGAACTGATTTCTGAAAATGTGAGCTGATTCTGGTCCAGGAGTCGTACATCTGTTTCAGCATCACTCTATGTGAACAAATGGCACCCACCGTTCTGGAGTGTGTGTCTCATAGGAGCTGTGAAGCAGCATTTTCAGCCTTGAAGCTATCTCAAGAAGTATCTGGCCATCGTTCTTGGCCATTTGCTCTTTTCCTTGTGCTACAAGTCACTCTTCCCTCAGCTGTTCTAATAACAGTCAGTGAGGCTTAACTGAAAACCAAAACAAAACCCATAGATCAAAAACGAGGCAATTTCAAACGCTGGATTTACAACCTGATACCACACACACTTATATGAGCAAACTGCAGTGAGGGCTAGATCAGGAAGTGGGCTGTGTTTCATATAAATGTACAGATTTCTTACCATGTTTTATAGAAGCCTGTAATGAAGATAACACTTGCTACACGCTACTGTTTCCTGTTTGAGAATGGACATAAGGGTAACTGAATCCCTTTGATATGATATTATGTGTGGTCTTGTGAACATGTCTTTAAGAGGTATTATTGCCAACAGTTATTGGACGTGTTCTTCCTCCCTTGAGGTACCAGGGGAGTCTTTCTTCAACGCTTAGATGAAGGCTGGCCTCAAAACACGGCACTGGGGAAGCGGCACCTCGCAAAGTTGGTGACCCTGCTACAGCTCGGGCTAATGTCTGTTCAGCTTTTGACAGGGGTGACAGACGCTTTGACGGGCCCGATAGCCATTTGCTGCTGACATTTGATACTTCTACATTACACTAAATCTCATGGAGAATGTCCAAATGTTTCATGGCAAGGAATTTTTTTATAAAAAGAAGTTTCATTGCCCTTGCATTTACTGGAAACTATATCGTTGATTTTAACTAAACCAGGATTTAGGCCAAAAGTTTGCATATTTTTTAAAATTGATCATGGATTTCATAGGTTTTTTGTCCTTCATATCCTTTTTTTTTTTTTTCTCTCTGAAGGTTCCAGGATCCCCAGCCCTCTTTTCTTCTTCTTTTCTCTGAGTCTGAAAGATCGTGTTTGCCTCGTGATTTCTCATTTCCTACCATGTGGCTGACAAACCTAATAAGGAGCTCAAGATATCATTGCAAGGTCTGGCAGTCTTCTGCTAGGCTTAGCATATTGTCCTGTACGCTTCAAGGCTTCCCGCTAAGAAGTACTCCAAATCCATGGCAAACACCTCAAACGTTGTGCACATCTGATCTGAAAAGAACAGTATGTGAGGCCCAGCAGAGAGCCTGGAGCACTTCCAGTGCACAACAGCAGTCACAGAATCCCCTGCTTGTCAGGTGCAGGGAGAGACAACTTACACGAACAGAGGAAAACTACTTTTTCCTGATCCAAGGAAGTTTAAGGACTGCACTGGTTCTGTTCTTTAACAATTCATTAATACTAAAAACACATATGGCTATAGCAACAATTCGCTAAATATTAGCCATGAACCCAGAGAGCCCTGGGTCTCTACAGCGTGAATTTTCTGTAAATGGTTTGTTCCTTCTTTAAACTGAGCCTTGCACAACAGCTGATGGCTCTTTGGACTTCAGGGTTAGTAGAATTTTAATACCATACATACTTTGAATCAGAATTTAAAAGATAGATGACATTAAATTCACCATCTGCCTGGTGAAATCAATAATAGGAAAATTAGGCTCTTCTTTAATTAGATATAATGTGCTTAATTAATTAGTTTCAGAGTATCAAATAATACTTGTCTCAGTACCCTGGGTCACTTCTTTGAAATTGTGTAAGACCTGATTCTTGCAGAGTTTTGTGTATCTACTGAGACATTAGTTTACATGGTTTCCTTTGAGGCAGAGTCGTTCTCTCTTTTCTTTGGGGGCAGCATTATGTGTAGTATTGTATTATATGTATTTTTATTCTTGCAACAACCGCCTCATATATCAGCTGTTCAGAGATCCAGCACCATGGTGTGAGATGGATAGCCTGTTATTTTTTCCTTGCATTGGGATTCCCACTCATTTCCATGGAAACCTGAGAACCTGCAGGAATAAAGCACAGAAGCTCTTGCTTTATTACAATACAGTACTGCTTGAAAAAGCAGACATCACCATGGTGCCTGTGCATACCAGTATAGCTGTAGGTCTGTTTGGGTTTTGATTCCAAAACCTATATTTTAAGGGGTTTTACTTTTTAGATTTAATTCTTGTCCAAATGTAGTTTCACACTCCTCACATAGAGAAATATTTTATATACAGATTTTGTTTCATGCATAAATTCATTGACATTACTAGAAGGGCACACAAGCACACAAGTGCATAGGTACATATATGGATATATGTTCACACTCACACATGCACACATGTATGAAGCAAAAACCCACTGAAAAATAAAGCTACTAAAGTCTGTAAGAAAGCTGGCAGTGATTAACAAAGTAATTGAATTGGCTGTGACTTCGAAGGGTTTTCCTAATCAAAAGCAAACAAAGACCCATAGCACTTTAGGGGCTTCCCAGATCAATAATGAAATATATATGAACATGACTAAATATCATTTTTAGTGAAATAAACTAAAATATGTCTCCTCCACTAAAAGTTAGATATGTGACCATTTAATTTTCCTCCAGAGCAGCTGGTGCACGACAAATGCTGTGAGCGAGTACAGAGACATCCAGCAGAGATGATGAAATCAGAGGGATTTTTTTTGGTCTTATGGTACTCAGTTATTTTATTTCAATCTCAAGAACACAGAGGCCTGGTCATTATGATTGAAAGAATGTGAAAATTCAATGTGTGGATGCCCAGTATGATTGAAAAACTGTTGCCCCTTCAGATTGCTTGCAGTTCATGAGAGAGTATGGTGTGCAAACCGAAGAAAGGAGGAAGAACAAGAAAGGCAACAACTCTTAAGACTGTGTGTTATCTAAGCTATCTATAGATGACCTCAGTGATTTCAAATAAGTTTTTTTTTTTGTTTGTTTGTTTTTTTAAAATATGGATTAAATATATACGGCTTATGCTACACCTAAATTCCTGTAGCTAAAAGTTCCTGCTGTCCAGCCTTAAGCTGTAAGGGCTGCCTCACCCATAGAAAACAGGGTTCTAGGATTTAAGTGAAGTGTAAAGTTTGTTACTGTGTCCTGTAGCCAGGTGAGGTCAGGTAAGCATTGTCCTGTGAATCTGATTTGAAGAGCTTTGAAAGAGAGGAATAGAGATTTTGTAGGCAGAATCTTCATCTGTGACCTAAACATGAAAAGGAGCCTGACAGAAAAATGATAGTTAATAAGAATAGATGTTTTTTCTGAAAGCCTCTGTTCCTGGAGTCCAGCAGTTAAAACAATAATCTTCATAGGTCTTACGGCTGCAAAGAGGAACTGGAGCATTTTAATACAGAAGGCTGATAGCTGAGGAAGAAAAGAGAGGGATGAAAACATGCGGTATTTAAAATCCTACCATTCTGGAGCCAGTCCATTCATTGCAGAAGGCTGAAACATGCTTTCTGAAGGCTAGGCTTTGGCAGTACTAATGGCAGAAATTCATACAAGCTTCTCGAGATACTGTAGCAGTTCCCAAACATTTTTTTTTTTTTTCAGTTCAAGAACACCTGCATCTCACAATTTTTGGTAGCTTCCCAAATATGAATATATGCCACAGCATGAGAGATGGTTACGTGGAACATAGCACTTAGTGAGGCATTTGTAATTACCTAAAATTTCAAGGAACATCTGGTAACCTACTTAGGCATAATAGCGTGCCCTGGCATAGTACTTCGAAATTGTGAGTTAGTGATTGAGGACACAAACCTAGACTTACATAAGTCAGTGATTTTTCAGTTGACATCAGAGGACATAGCTTTTCACTTTCAGATTCCAATCCTGGGTGTCCTCAACCTGATCTTCATGAAAGTTGGCTGTGTACAGCCTTGTCTCATCAGGCTTGTAATAGAGAAATAAAGGAAAACTGAGCAAGAGGCAGAAAGTTCTGGGTTAAGACCTAGTGTGGGGTGAAGGTGAACGTAGCTGCAAGGGCTGACGCGCAGACTCAGTGCCTAGAATTGCTATAATACAGCTATACATGTAAATAAGAGAGGACAGGCACTGTTTTCTGTCTTTGAGACCCCCTAGCCCAGTATGGTTCACTTCTTTATGGTAAAGCTCTGCCACTCCAGAAACAGATGGTGATTCCTTCTGAAATCTATTCCAAATAATCTCTCTTCTCTGGTGTTGGAAAGGCCTGTTTTGGCATGGGCCAAAATCAGGGTAGGTTCATGCTAATGATTTAAAACTAGGATAAATGAATATCAGTGTTTGAGTCTGGCCTCTTAGTTTTACTAGTTATCTTGCATATTTCACTGGTGATGGGGCTAATAGGAGTATTTGGGAGTAGGACCTGCAGAGATTTCTCTTGATATATTGCATACATCTGTATGGGTCTCTGCACGTAATTTGTGTGTATAATGAAAACCTGCAGTAGCCTAATACGAGCCTCATGGTATGAATGAGGCTCACCAAAAAAATAGTCCAACTAAAACCTTCTAATGTGCTCTTTCTTTCTGATTATTTACCATTCTACTAGTCCCTGTATTATTTTACTATTTCAGACTGGAAAGAGGAAACAGGAAAGCAACTAAAAAACAACATGCTTTTAATTGCCTCTCCTGTTTCTGGATTCCATATCTAGTGTATTTATTTTGTCTGGCTTCTGTCTCTGTCTTCGTAATGTCCCCACCAGGTAGTTATGCACATTGGTAAGATCCCCCCTAAGTCTTCTCTTTTCCAGGCTAAACAGTCCCAGCTCCTTACGAGCCTTTCCTCATGACAGAAATGCTCCAGCCCCTTCATCTTCCTTGCCCTTCACCAGACTGACTCCGGTTTGTCCATATCTTGCTTTTACTAAGGAGTCTTGGACACAGTTGGTCTCTTATTTGAAGCATGTGGTGGAAAGAGGTGCTTTCCAAAGCTCAGGGATCCTTTTGGAGGTTTATTTCCTGCTCAGGTAATTCAGCTGGAGTCTCTCTGAGGACCTCAATTGATACAATTTGAGCTGTGGACACAGGCAGTCCTTGGGGTCAGAAAATTCTAAGCCTCTTTAGACAACGTAATGTGTTATCGAATTTGAAAATATTCTCCATTATTTAATAATCTTAACATCTGCAGAAAAGCTTTGTGTTTTTTGGAATGGTACATACAAAAATCAGGGCTTTCTTCTCTATTTACATGAAAAAAATAGGATATTTTCCTGTGAAGTATTTCTAGTGTGTACATTTTTTTTTTTTTTTCTAGTGTGTATCTTTTTCCCTTGGTATCAGCAAGCTGTTCAGCTATATTTCTCTGCTGAGCTTTGAAACAGTGATTTATGAATACATACTACTACTTGTATTACTTGTTGTTCTGGAATGCATATGAGCTATAATCACAATCCAAAACTATTCTGCCAAATGCTATACAAACATAGGGCCTGCCCCAGAAGATCTGCAGTCTAAACAAATAAATATGTTTCAGTTTTCACGTCAGTGGAACATGGCATGAGTTCAACAATCTGCATGTTGGGTTGCATTGTATGCCAGTATGATCTAATCTATGAGAACGTGCCCCTGCATGACTTTTAGCACATTGACAAGGTATATCTATGTAATATATTTAGGATATGACATATATTTTCAGGTATTTTAACAGTTTCTTTTATGCAGTTATATTTATGTATATGTATTTACAACATATGAGCTTGCATGTAAGTATAATTTTAATATTCTGTATATCTCATATATACAGAATATATATATATTCTAACTGCGTCAACAACTTATAACCATAACCATATAGAGGTCGGAGAAATACTTTTTCATTCTATCTTTGTAATATGTACTGGTAGTTGAATTTTTTGATAAATCTTTTTTAAAAAAAGACTTTTTTTTTTTTTTTTTTTTTTTAATCTTCAGGCATACCAGGTATCAGACTTCATAAAAACACAGAAATTAGAAGCATTAAGCCCTTCTACTACTGGAAATTTTCTAAAAGCAAATCTCCCTACTGTTGCTGGCACCATTCCTTTCCCAGAGGTGGAAAGAACAGACAGAACTTTGGACATCCTGTTTAAATGTCTTTGGAAGTCAAAATGTGATTTCTTTATACGTGACTCTCTTGACATTTGCCAAGAACCATTCTATCACCCAGACAGGGTAATCGCGGTATTAAAAGTGTATCGTCTCCTCAGAAATCCTTCCACAGGCCCTAAATTTCATGTTAAGGATTTAACATGGAATTTGAGAAGAAGAAAAGCCCTGAAAATAACTGTCAAACTCTGACTTTATTTTGCATCAGATCAACCCTTTCAGCTTGTCTTTAAAACAATACACATAACTCTGTATATTTCCTAGGCTTTATATTTTGAGAAAGCAAGTTTTTCTAACATTTCTTTTTTTCCTTCAGCTTGAGTAATACCAGCTTCAATTAAACCAAAAGATTTCATTTTTGAAAAATCTATTTGTATCTATGTCTTTCACATATCTTTTCCCTTTAATCAAGAATAAAAAGGGAGCTCTTTTTGTGCTATATTCACTCCACTCCTTTTGCCAAGTTGTCAAAACAAAACCTAAGGTGGCAGTCCCCCCACTACAAACAAGAACCAGGGAGATGAAATCCTTGTGCTCTGCCCCTGTGTGGCTGCTGGCGTAGCGGGAGAACAAGTGTCAAACGTCACATGAAGGAGGCAGAGACAGAATTTTGAATGTCGCCGTTTGGGTTCTTTTATCCCAATTCTGATAACCTACAAGCATGAACAGAGTTAATCAGATTCTTTCTCACAGATAGCTCAGCAGCTGTATAAATTTCAGCCAGAAGGCAATTTTTTAAATGGGGGAAGAGCATGGGCAGTTCTACCTATTCCCTAACTTAACTATTTTGAATTATTTAACTACAGCAGTAAAATTCTTTCTAGGTCCTAAAACTGCTTCAAACAGCATAAACTTCTGAAACAGGAAATCTCTTTTGGTGCCTAGTTAAGAATAAATGCACTTTTAAATCTACTTTTTTTAAAAAAACATGCACATAATAGGAATTACCTGTGCTCAGACACCATAGTGATGCTAAGAAATGAAATAGAAAAATGATAATAACTATAAAGAAAGTGAAATAAAATCATTTGCAGACTGTCCTTTCATTCCAGGAATCTAAGAGGCACTGTTTACTCCAACTTGATTATATTTAAAAACTCATTAAATTATATTTAATAGCTATACTGTTATGATTGGGCCTGCTTTAATGGGCAGCACTTGCATTGGTCTTGAATAGACCACTGGGTCACCGATGCAGCCATAGTTACAGTGCTACACTTCTGGTCCTCTGTGTCCTAAGAAGATGTTTGGATTGTTGCTGTACATGTTGTGCTACAAATTCCTACCCATGCGTTTTGTCTTTTTTAAATGTATTTATTTTTACTTTTATTTTTAATGAAAATGCTATAAACAAATCTTGGGCAGAAAATTTCCATTGAATATTCATTATTCCTCCCTTGTACTCTCATTTATCTTTTGGTCATCATGTAATGCATTTTCAGTGCTAAAAATGCAAGTTATCGAACAAGTAAAGTAGGTGCTCGTGTTTTATACAAGAGCTGCAGCAATCTGTGATCCTGCTTAATTTATGCTAATTATGTTAGCACTGCCGTGATTGATATTTTGCTTGTCTCTGTTATTAATTTATCAGTTAATTGTTGCATTTCTAATAGCTGTAAGGTATTTATAAGCTACCCTTTGGTAAACGTAATAGTTTGTACTCCAGTAGCAGCAAACACTTCTAATGGCAGGTAGTTCTGAACTAGTACCCTGGCCATCTCCTGGTGAGCCCAAACCTAGAAGCAGAACCAAATTTTCAGTGCAGTGCAGTAGTGAATAAGAAGGAATGCTAGTCTGCTTATGTAATAGAAGCAATAAGTAGTTAGATTTTATACAGTAACATTGTTTTACAAGCCTGATTTCATTCTGAAGACTGATAAAGGCCAGAGGTTTTTTTTTAAAAAAAAAAAAAGAAAAAAGTAATAGGGCTTTCTTGTTTGCTGATCTGAAATATTTGGTTTTGTATGTTCCATAATTAAGGAGGGTTAACATATGTTTAATTCAACTTAATCAGGCCCTTAAACATGATTCCCACATTTTTTAATAGTGCTTTCATTTTAAGCAGTGTTTTGCTCTGCAGTGTTTTGAAACATTTGTTGTCATCCTCAAGAACAGTCAGTCTAAGTTGGTGCTGAGGGAGGTACTACTGCTGACCGCAGGGGGGTACTACCAAACAGACCTGCTGGTGGTTTATTTGAGACATATTTTTGAGTTTCAGATACTAGGTACCACATTTGCAAAAAACATATCCTAAGGTTCTTTCTTACCCACACAAAATGCATGTATATATTCTATAGCTTATTTATACTCACATCCATTTACACAGGTATGCCTTAGCTTATACAAAGGACTGTTCTTAGGACCCTTAGGTCCTACGTACGTGTGTCTACTCAGGAAGAAAACAAGATGCATGAGGCTGCTAAATATGTTTAAATTGCTTCTTCAGAGCTGCTCTATTTTTTCCTTGGCTTCAGGAAAAGTTTTTTTTATATATACTTTCTCTGTTTGAAAGGTGAATTAATTCAAGATAAATTGCACAGCTTAACTACAAACTCAGCTAATGCAGATGATTTCCGGAGGTAAAGCTACACCCTCACTAAAAATAAAGAAAAAGCTTCACCAACAGGCACTTCGGAAAGCTGATTCCTTCTTCAGGGCCACTTGCTGTGGCAGAACTGGAATTAAGATTTGCCAAGCAAGGTGTGACAGCTGAAGTCTTTTTTTTGTTTGTTTGTTTCTCTCTCTCTCTCTCTCTCTCTCTCTCTCTCTCTCATTTTCCAAAATGATCTTTTGGTTTCCAGTTCTTAGGAACTGTAGCTATTACAGCTCTGTTTCTGGCTGAACTCTGGGAAAAAGTGAGCAACCCGATGTTTCTGCAGAGCTGTGCGCCCTTGCAGACTGCTTTGCCTGGCTCACTTGGGTAGATTTTCCCCCTCAAAAAGCCTGTAGGCCTGAGCCCAATGTGGGTGATTCAGCCTAACAAAGGAGGTTGAAACACAGCATGATTGTGATTACAGTCATTAGGAGATTCAGAGTTAGAGCTGAAGCTCTGAAGTTACGACCACTTTGACCTGAATTTCCATGATTGTGCTTTAGCTTTTTATTGTCTGGTCTTAGTTGTGCGTGTGATGATAGGCATTACATGTTCCTCGGTGCTATTGGAGGTTATTAAAGTGTCCCACATTTGGGCTGTTCTTTATTCTCTTAGGATTTTTTCATGATAAATTAAAAATGTGTAGTTATAATATATTGTATGAGAGTTAGACTGGGTTATGGCTCTTCAAAGGTACTCACATTTCAGCTAATCAAATATGTGAGACATACATGCAAAATATTAGGTAAGTAGAAATACCAGCACGTTCATTGAGTGTGCTCTACCCAAGATGGCATAACATATATTTTCAAAACTTACACTGAGCAATTGTGTATTTAGATATTATTGCTTGTATGGAACACAGTCTTCACCTCTGTGATCAGTCTCTAATGTTACATACTCTGAGTTAGTCTGAAATGCAAATGGAGTGTGTTACCCCTCAGTATATGCATGTAGGTGTTTGGGGTCAGTATAAGTTACACATGCACATGGACAGGGCAAATAGACTGGCCTGGTCCACAGATACTGCTCATGCTTCTCCCATTGCAGCAAGAACTTTCTTTAGTCCTGATGGTGAGCTCCCATCTGCAGTTTCCTGGGTGCCATTCTCTGCCCCAGATAACTTCTGACAGACATACAACTTTCATTTTGAACCTACAGAATAGTTTGAGAAAATAATGTACATATTCGTTACTGGTTGTGTGTGTTTCATGTTAATGGAACTCTATAATTCTAATAACAATCCAATCATTAAATATAGAAAGTTTTGTTTTACTTGCCATACTAACCCTTATTAATTATTACCATTTTTTCTCCAGTCCCCATATTGAATTAGCATTTGTTTGTTTTTCTTTGTACTTGATGGATTATGAAAAACAGAATTTAACTATTTTCTGGAATATGACTCCAATTCTTTGAGCCACAGCCATTGATAGGTACAAACCGAGTGAAGTTCTCTGGGGATCTGGGAAAATAAGACATCACTTCAGCCCCTCAGTCATAACTCACACCTCCTACAGCTATTTCCATCTTGGAAAACACATTTGATTTCCGTATTTGCTGACCCAGAAAGAAAATGCCAAACCAGTACAAGTACTTTTAATGTCACTGGAAAAGTAAATGCAGCTAAACTGACATCAGATCTAGTTTTCACTGATTTAACTTGATCCGTGCTAAAACGGACTTAAAGTTGCACTTTATTTATTTATTTATTTTACTTACATGAGGTAGTAGGTCCTGTCTTTCTATTTAGAAGAAAAATAGGAATTACATGACAGGAATGTAACAAATATGTAAGTGAGCATACTTGCATGGCTGTATAACTTAACCTGAAATTTAGTTCAGTTCCTATTGGCAAAGCCTATTTGCCCACAGCGTGATGCTCCGTTTTACATAAATGTGGACCTTTCCCCATCGGCATATAGCGGTTGTGTGGGGAAAGAAAATAATTCAATAATATTTTGTGAAATTTCTGATTTGTCCATGCTAGAGAGATTTGACTCTTTAGATGCCAGTCAGTTTTACTGGCTTTCTCATTCCTAAAATATTATTTTTCTCAGATACATTTTCTCTTTGAAAGTTTTTTTCTCCCTACTTTTTTTTTTTTTTTTTTTTTTTTTTTTTTTTCCTGTGATAGATAAACTTAGGACTGCCGTGAACTAAGCAATTTGTCTGTCTTTGTTCCAGTATAAAATATAACAAATTGCCAGAATTCAAATTCAGAATTAAAAAAGTAACCTTTGTGATACCATGTACCTGTCATATCATGTGCTGTGGCTGGAAATTGGCAAATAAATTCCTATAAACCCTATCTTTCAGGCGTTTTGCTGCATGACCTTTCTCATGCTCACATCAAAGTTTAGGGTTCGCAGTGATATTTTGGTGTTTAAAGATTTTGCCTGATTTTACTGTATCAACAAATCATTGCTGTTTTTTCTTAATTCAGTTTAGTTTGGATTGACCAAAACCAGCGTTTTGAAATATTTTGCTTTAAGTTGGAATGAATCTTTTATTTAACTGAATTAGAGCATTTCTTCATTGAACATTTATAATGAAAGCAAAGAAAAAGCCACAACGCTTGAATCTCCAGGAAACATGAGAAAGATGATACAGATTTAAAGCCAAAACTCTGACCAAGAACTCAGGCCCTCTGTCCCTTAGGAGAGCACTGTAGCCACCAGGCTACACGATTTTGTGGGACATGACCTCTGTATCGGGCGAAGTTATGGAGCAGATCATCTTGAGAGCAATCACACAACATGTGTGCGACAGCCAGGGGATCAGGCCCGGCCAATATGGGTTCATGAAAGGCAGGTCCTGCCTCACCAACCCGATCACCTTCTGTGACCAGGTGTCTCGCCTAGGGGATGAGGGAAAGGCTGTGGACATGGTCTACTTAGACTTCAGCAAGGCCTTTGACACAGTCCCCCACTGCCTTCTTCTGGAGAGGCTGGCAGCTCACGGCTTAGACAGGTGGACTCTTCGCTGGGCGAAAAACTGTCTGGATGACCAGGCCCAGAGAGTGGTGGTGAATGGAGTTAAATCCAGCTGGCAGTCGGTCACGAGCGGTATTCCCCAGGGCTCGGTGTTAGGGCTGGCCCTCTTTAATATCTTTATCAATGATCTGGATGAGGGGATTGAGTGTGCCCTCAGAAAACTTGCAGGTGACACCAGGCTAGGAGGAAGAGCAGATCTGCTTGAGGCTCTGCGGAGGGATCTGAACAGGTTAGGTGATTGATGGGCAGAGACCAACTGTATGAGGTTCAACAAGGCCGAGCGCAGGGTCCTGCGCGTTGGTCACAACAACCCCATGCAGCGCGACAGGCTTGGGGAGTGTGGCTGGAGGGCTGCGTGCTGGAGAAGGATTTGGGGGTGCTGGTCGACAGCCAGCTGAACAAGAGCCAGCAGTGTGCCCAGATGGCCAGCGGGCTCCTGGCTTGTATCAGGAACAGTGTGGCCAGAAGGACCAGAGAAGTGACTGTCTCCCTGTACTCTGTGCTGGTGAGGCTGCACCTCGAATACTTTTTTTCAGTTTTGGGCCCCTCAGTACAAGAGGGACATTGAGGTGCTGGAGCGTGTCCAAAGAAGGGCAACAAAGCTGATGAAGGGGCTGGAGGACAAACCTTACGAGGAGCGGCTGAGGGAGCTAGAGTTATTTAGTCTGGAGAAGAGGAGGCTCAGGAGAGACCTTATCACTCTCTACAACTACCTGAACGGAGGTTGCAATGAGGCGAGGGCCAATCTCTTCTCCACCATATCTACGGATAGGACAAGAGGAAATAGCCTCAAGCCAGGGGAGGTTCCGATTAGACATTAGGAAGAATTTCTATGCAGAAAGAGTAGTCAAGCATTGGAACAAGCTGCCCAGGGAAGTGGTGGAGTCCTCGTCCCTGGCACTGTTCAAGAAACGTGTAGATGAGGCACTTAGGGACATGATTTAACAAGCATAGTGTTGAAGAGTTTATGGTTGGACTCGATGATCTTGAAGGTCTTTTCCAACCATAATGATTCTATGATTCTATGATATTTCCCTTTCTAAAGTACTAATCCTAAGCACTTACATATTCACTGAGATAGACTGACTCAAGAGTCTGATGGCTAGGTGATTTGTCAAACGAAACAACTAGGTTCTTATTTAAACATTATATTGTGAACATCATCATCATCCAATTATGTTGATAGAATTTCACACCAAAATAGCTTAAATTATGATGCATAAGAAATTCTTCGTATGGATGGATTCAACCAGTTGCAGAAGACAGAGGGTTTGAAAAGTTATACATTTTAATATCATGTTGAGTGTAATAAGTAACTACTTGACTATTCAGTAGAAAATGTCAGAACCTCCTGTAGCCCCATGCCACCAGAATTCCCAGAAGAAAATATTTGATGGATGTAGTGCAGATTTTGTCAAGAATCACCAACGATAAATGAAATAATCTTCTGCCTTGTTTCTAAAAGTCCACAAATGCTGAAGTTTTAAAGTAGAATGATATGCCTTTGTTTATGTCAGAAAATTCTGTCTGTCAAAGTGCAAATTATTACTCAATGTATGTAATTTCTGCTGCTTTCTATAAGTGTTGTGCTCAGTTTTGATCTGTGCTTCTTCTGACAGGTTTCCTGACAGGTGCATAGACCAGTTCTCCTGTTTCAATATGATTATAAAGTCTTTGGAAAAAGACTATGCTTTTATTTAATGTCTGCATCTAACACAAGGAAGCTTGAATCCTTGTTTGAGCCCATCAATATTACTGAAATATGAATTATAATAGATACAGTAAAAATGTTACACATTTTTCTTCTCAGATGAAGAAGAAGTATCTCCTCACTCAGCCTTCCCTCCAGCCCTTGTTCACAGCTGCATGAAAAGGCACAGGCCAGGGCATAGGTCAAGAGGTTTAAATTAGACATTTAGGTAGTAGGCCCTGGCAAGTAATATTTGTGAGTGCTTATGAGATTTTTGAAGACAAAACAAGTATTCTAGTGACTGAAAAAACAGCCCCTTGCATCAATGGACACTTATTCAACTGTGTCGACATTTCCTGGACTTCCTCTTCTGGATGGAAGCTCTAGTTCTGCTGCAAACTCTCAAAGCCCATACCATCCAAAGTATCTTTAGGGACGCTTTCATATTCAAGATATTCAAGGAGTTGAACCACAAACTGAGAAATAGATATCTCTTCTTAGGGAAAAATGCTATAAACCTAGGGCCATAATCCTTACATCTCCTTACACACTCACATAAAAAGTAGTAAGAGAATGAATGCTGAAATGAATAGTATGCACTCAAGAGTCTTTTCTGCTCTAAATAGTATGAAGCCAATGAGAAATACTTGTGTTTCCTGCCATCCCTCTGGAAAGATTCAATGATTCCCAAATGTATTTTCTTACAAAAAATATACATGGCAAATTTGTGAATTTAACAAAAACTCTGCTTATTCTGGCATGCATTTACACATTTGGCTGCAGTCTGCACTGTTCATCTGAAAATGGAAGGATGGGATTCTGTGCATGATAGTGGGAAAATGCCTCTTACTCTGAGTTAGAGAACAAGTCCTAAGCATATACTCAGCTACTGTTCTGCAAGAAGGATTCTCCTTGATGGTCATAACATTTTGTGGGTCCATGATGAGTAGAAGAGGACAATGGAGTAGCTTACATGCTGCAGTCATTAATTTGCTCGTGTGTCTGTCCTGTCTCTTGCAATATGCACCCCCAACTTCTAACTTTCAGCTCTGCAGATTTCCCTCTGTAACTCTGCTCCAATAGGGCCTGATTGTATGGTTTCCTGAGGGAAAGATTCAAATATGATAATTCTTTTATAATGTTTGCTATTTTACTGTAAAAGGTGCTATTTGAACTAAAATACAGCTATCTATGACAAGGAGACACCCGGATTCGTGGAGGAAGGGATTTGAAAGGGCAGGGAAGATGCATCCCTTTCTTTCTGACCTTTTCTTAAGCAATCCAGTAGCTTCTTAGAGTCAATGTGAACCACCTGTATGTATTCTTGGCTTTCTATCTTGCCATTCTTTCTCTCTTGTTTTCTTCAGGAATAAATATATTAAGTATTTCTGGGAGAATAAGATTTCTGCCTAAGTCAAGATCCTAAATGTTTTTCTACTCTGTCTTGTTTAATTGAGGAATTGAAATATTAAGAACTAATTTTAAAGAACTGACAATGCACATAGAGTCATAACTGGATACAAGGATATTGTGTCGAAAGCCTTGTTTTAGTTGAAGTACATGACATCCACTCTCTCCCTATGTCCACAAATCCAGTTGTTTTATCACAGAAGGCAATTAATTTACAAGACTGTGACCACTAAAGCATAAGTTAAAGGTTTTTTGTTTTTTTTTTTTTTCCTTTTTGTTATCATCTTCCTTATTGACACTTATGACATGAAAGGACACAAAGATCTGTTGGGGCATATAGATATAAAATTTGCCTCATGATATCTATCTCAAGAGGCTGGAGAGTAAGTAGAAATTTCTAAACTGACTTCAGAGAACAAGTCTTTAGAATTTGCTCTGGAGTTGTATGGAAAATCAAGGTTATGTATGTATACATGGAGATTAGGTTTAGATTAACTCAAATTGTACATCTTAATACCTTAGAACCTTTATCCCATTTTCCTCTTCTGCATAATGGCATTATTTCCAGATTAAACTACATCCATTGGCATGTTTTGGTCACATAGTTTACAATTTAGAACTATTAAAGAGTACAGTAGCTAAATCCTGGGCTGTTCTAGGTTTAAGAGCAATGCATGGCCACATACAGTATTACCGTAATGTACCTCAGAAAAATGTAGTTATTTGAAATACTCTGATAGAATTGAAATCACATCCTGAAATCATATGTGATCACAGGATCGCATCCTGTCTTCTGGATCATGTTGCAGAGGTTCAGCTTAACAAGGCACATCATGAGAATTAACAGCGGACTAGCTCCTGAAAAATAAAGTTTAAATCTAGCATGATATTTTCTTATTTATTTTATATCATAGTTTTTGCAGTTATGATTTGTGTGCCTTTTATTGCTTGATGGTGGAGGTCAATATGCTGAAAGAGAATAGTTTTTATTGTCATATAGGAAAAAATAGATAAGAAAATGTAGAATAATGTGGGGACGCACTGAAGTAATTGGTAAAATCTCCCATTGACAGAATAGGTCCAAAAAGATTTTCAAAAAAAAATAGTCAATTTCTTAAAAATTACTCAGAAACCATTGTAGGCAGTATGGAGTTCTATTTGTCAACAAGATACATTAAAAAAAAAATGTTTTTAAGATGGCCATTTACTCTGACTGCATGGGTACTGTAGGCAACAAATGCTCCAATTAAACATTGGGCAGTTTTTGAGAATGTTTAAGAATCCATTTTTTTAATCTTGAGAAATCTGGGCCTGATGTATGGATTTGAGAAATCCATGGTGCTCCTATAGAAGCTTTGTTCTGTGTTCACATTTTCTAGCTTCATCTTTCAACCTTTGGATCACGAATTATACCTTTTTCTCTTAGACTGAACATCGTTATTTTCACCCCTTTTTTGAAAACATTCTCTTGCACACATTTATAGTTCATGGCCAGGTCAATATTCTTAATTTTCTCTTGAATAATCTGCATTCATCTGCATTCCATGGTTTTTTTTGTTGCATATTATAATTTTTAGACACTATCTTACTGCTTTAATTCCTTCCTGACTCTCCTGGTATTGAAGTATGCTTTTTGAGGTGGATTCTCTGAACTGAAAGAACTGTCAGAAATGTGTGTGTTCAACTGCAAAGTATGTTATTTATGGAGTAAACTCTATATAGATGGAAGAGATTCATAATTTCGAAATCATTTCAGTAGTGATGTCTCCTTTTGCAAACACGGGAAAGAAAAGCTTTGGAAGTGCAGGTCTAAGATTTTTTAGCTCTTTCGTGCTTTGTAAGACGCCCAGTGCTTTAGGACTAAAGGGAAACCAAAAGCAAGCAAAGCTGGACTGAAGTTTTGAAGCCTTAGACTGAGCCTCCCAGGCTTCTGGCTATTGCAAAGAAATTTGGATTGTCTGAAAATTTTAGCTAAAGTGATGATTTTGGTGATGGTTTTTATCCCATTGGCCAAGAAGGCCAAAGGAGTGCATTAAGAAGAGCATCTCCAGCAGGTCGAGGGAGGGGATCCTGCCCCTCTACTCAGCCCTGCTGAGGCCACACCTGGAGT
>VZSV01000126.1:965108-967379 GCA_013398735.1 Nothocercus julius | reverse complement strand
TCTAGAGGTCCCTTCCAACCTTAATGATTCTATGATTTCATGGTTTTCAGGAGTGACTGCCTGCTAGAGAGGAAAAAACTGAATAACCTCCTTTCAAGGGAGCAAAAAACCTCCCTTCATTTTCCCTGGAAAAGAACCTGAAAGTTGGGATCCTCCAGAGCAACCAGTCTGGAGGAAGGCCATGCGGTAGCCCAAAGCCCCTGCATTTTGGCTTGCAGGAACATCTGGCAGCTTAATTTCAGCTCAGTCCTATGACAAGACCTGTCCTGAAATCTATATACCATAAAAGCCTGAAGTCTCCAGCAGGTCATAAGGCAAGCTAACAGCAAAAACAAAAAGACGTGGTCCTGCTGAAAACCTGCCTTCTGTTTTCAGAAGTTATTGACCGTATTTTCTTTTGGAAAATTTATATGGCTGTGAAGGTCATATGGGTCGCATTCTGCCCTTTAGCTGTGGCGCTGCAGTAATTGCTCATGCTCATCTGGCTGCCTGGATCCTCCGCACTGCTGCTGTCTTGCAGAGTGCAATCCTCAGGGTTTTAGCATGACCCACGTTTGCTCCTAGATACAGGAGCTTGGAATTGGCACAGGCTTCAGACGGGTGAAAGCTGCCACGCGGCTCAGGACAGTTCCTATATTTGGCCTGGCTCCAACATTATTTATCGCTCTGCTAATTTTCATGTTATCTGCATATTTCAGTAGCATATAATCTTCCAGAGTGCTGGTGAAGCTGTTCTGTATTATATGACCAGAACATATTTCTGTGGGATAAGGTTCTTATTAAATAGATTTTTATATTTTATTTTTCTTTTGTAAAGAAAATATTTTTATACAAAGTATCTTTTGCTATTGACCATTATTTTTGGAGAAATATTGGTTAAATTTATAAGTGTACTTACTTTATAAGCTGTTTATTTTACTGTCAGAACACTAAGATAAAGGGCCATGTGTAAAAGGTGTCTTAAGGATATGTTGTTGTAATGTAGTTAGCTTTATCAGCAAACTTTAAAATACCATTGAAGAGCAGTTTCAAGTACTTTTCACTATAGGTTTTCAATGATAAAGTGTTGACTTGGTGCTAATTATGCCATCGCCTTATATCCCATACTAGCCTTTCTATGATTTTACTGGAGAGCAGTGTTAGGAAAATTAATTCATTTAGTCACACCATCTTCTCAGCACTTAGTAAAGAGAATTTTTATGATGCAATTATATAAAAGTTTTTTCGATATTTAATAAGACATTTTTAAACTGTTCCTTATCATGACCATCTTTTTATGCTAAATGATCCGCTTCTGCCCAGTTCTGTTCATCATCACTTCCAGCTTTAATATAGTTATCCTTTCAAGGCACTTTGTGTTTGTGTGTGTTTGCACATATTATTTGTCTGGATCAGATTCTGTACATAACAAATAGAATTAAGTCTTAATTGTAACCCAGGTGACAACACATGGCTTTTCTTTTCTTTTTATTTTTCATTTTTATGAAGGAAAATGAGATTTACTGTAGAAATTCACTCATCTGGTTAAATTGTTCCTTTATAGTAGAAAGCTATCAACTCTAATTTTTATAAAAATTGAGGATACTTCTGCAGTTACAGCATTAATTCACCACCGCACAAGAATTCCAAAGCAGCTCAGATTTTTTTTTTTTTGTTCCAAATCAATGCTAAAGAAACTACTCAACCTGTTCTCTGTCTCCGATTTGATAGTCTTTAACATACTTTTTTTTGAAGAGGTTGTTAAGGACTTAGTTTGCCATTTCCATTTCTAGAGTTTCTCTTGTAGGCCACTTAAAAATTTCTTCTCTTCTTACCCCGATGCCGTTCTCTTTGCTTTCTTATATTTTAGGCATCCCATCTTAGATGCCACTGTAAAACTAGTTCTAGCCAACTTGTCCACATATTCTGCTCTGTAAAGGTGGCTGGATATTCTGCAGAACTATGCTATAAACGCCATGATTAAAATAGGAGTACTGAGATGAACTCTGTGAGTCATTAAGGCCCACATTTCTTCTTTCTGTTTGTGAAAATTCTGAGGAAGAAAGAGTTTCCTTGAGCCTTGGGAGCAGATTTCTCTTCCATGGCCATTCAAATGCCAGGAGCACATCTGGGGCCTGCCGCTGCAGGCCGGCAGGTGACTGTCCCCTCACAGGGCTGATGTGGGTGTCATGCAGAATTTCAGGAGACTGTCTGCTCTCAGCATCAAACATTAAATACATGGAGTGACGGAGGCTGAAAATTTCCCAAGATAAAGTCTTGAAGATCAGTGAG
>VZSV01000126.1:945108-962608 GCA_013398735.1 Nothocercus julius | reverse complement strand
AATACCTAGTGACTACTTTTAGTATAATCTTTCTGCAGCACACTAGCACCTATGTAATTAACTCTCTCTCTCTTGCAGTTGTCCCACGCCTGGCTGTGATGGCAGTGGTCATGTTAGTGGCAAATATGCAAGGCACAGAAGGTAACAGCTATAATTTCTTGCAATTTATTGAAAGGGCGTGGTTAATAAGTTAGCTATTTTTTTTTGGCTTCTTAACCCAAAAAGTGATAAAAATTAGAAATTGGGCATTCTAGAAGCTCTTCAGATTTGCACCATTTTTTTTTTCTTTTTGTTTTTTCTCATACCAATGTTTTTCCTGTCTCTTTATTGTGTTATTCAAAACCTTTAAAATTTCTATCAAGTGTTAAGTGTCATATAGATGAAAAAATAAAAAAATACAAATGAGCTTGGGTCCGAATTTTTTACCAAGCACACAGCATACTCCATCCATCCTACTCATGTAGGCAAAATCTAAAACACATTGCTGCTGAGTACACCTGTTCTCATTTTCAGTCTTCTTTCAGTTCTGGTAGACAGGTCTGCTGATCATGTATTGCAAATTAAAATTTGGCCTTACTGACATCTTGGTGCCAGTGTAGCTTCTATTATTTGATGTATTTCATAACTGGATGAAAACATAAACTCAGATTAGATTCAAAGGTCAAAGACTAAGATAGACCAGTGATATTAAGACTTCAGGATTCAAATATAATACTGTGTAGTAGCTGTAAAAATCATTACCTTTGCTTCTAAACCATGATAAATGGAGAGGTCTCTGGTAAGAAAATGTGCTTAGCTGTTTCTTGTTAATCATATTCAAGGTAGCATTATGTTACACATATTTGAATATATATATGCTTCAACTAATTTAGAATTCAGTCTTTACATTTCTGTGTCTGCAGTACAAATGTTCAATATTGTGTGGTATATCTGTATAAAAAGCATTCATTTCCTGAATTATTTGTCCATGGAATCCTTTTACAGCATTTTGAAAATTTAACAGTATTTAAGCTTTAGAATGCGTGAATTTTGCTCTGCATTTCACATGACGTATTTTATACAGTAGCTCATTGTAGGAGATAGCTTCGTTGACATTTTGGACATATCTCTGCTGAATAGAAAAGTTATTCCAACCAAGATTAAAATTTCCTGAACCCATTAAGAAGTTGTTTTGTTATTGACTTTTTCAGAGTGCGGTTGTTGGATTTTAAAGCACCTGTGGGTTAAAGAACACATATTTCAAACCAGATGTGATAACTGTTTTGCACTGAGGACATATATATTTTTATGAATTAAATTGAAATTACACTTTTGTGGTTAAGGTATTATTTGAAACAGGAGAGACATCAAATAGTGACATACCAGTCTGTTCCACAGTGCCGGATGCACCTGTTTACTTAACAGTGAATGAAACTTAGAGACACCTCAAGAAAATATCACACATGTCACCTTTTTGGTTTGAATTCTCAAAATCTTTTGAATCATATTTAATGAATATATAACAAAAAATATATGTTCAGATTTTTTTAATTCTCTTTTACTCATAAAAGTGGACATGGTTTTATGTTTATTTGAAGGGTTTGGATAATTTAATATACTCACAAAGCAGGAATAGTCAAAAATCATTCTTAAAATCATATATGGCTTCTGTTTTTAACATCTTTTTCTTTTGCGCATTTTTTCTTGTAAATGCGATCTTCATCAATAATGAAAAGCACCAAATCCTTCTTTTTCCTGCAGAAATTTCATGAGCAGTCAACAGTTAAATTATATGATTACAATGTCCTATCTAATTATGAAATTGTAACTAAGTACACTTCCTTGCATTTCATGGCGGTTTTCAAAAACATTTTTAAAATCAAAATGGAAGAATACTATTTATCTTAAAAATTATCTAAGTTTTCTTCTGAACTGCCATAACTTTGAACCGTGTTGTTTATGTTTGTCTAAGATTACCTTTTTTTTTAGTGGAAAGGAATAGATGTAAGTTTGGAAAGATTAGATGCGTTTTTGAGATGTTAATTCTGTGTTTTGCTTTCTCGACATGATTCTGGTGTGTTAGTACATGAACAGACTGAATCTCGGAGCTGTTAATTAAATGAAATTTTGTGGCAAATGCACAAAGAATAAAAATTGGGGATACATCAAAAATTCTTTTTTTCTTCTGACTAAATAATTTGGGTTTTTTTGCATTTTTTTATTGCCACCCGTAATGTAAATTCACTAATCGGAAGACAATTAACTAATAGATTTTTCTTTAAGACTAAAAATACAAAGTTATTTGGGGGGATTTTATGACATACTGTCTGTTTTCTAACATAACTTTTTTCGCCTAATCAACAGTAATTTTATGATTTTGAAAAAATTTGAAGAAATTTTTCCTTTCCTTTTTTTTTTTTGTATGGTTTTATATGGATTATATGAACACATTTATATGTGTTCAGGGAATTGCATTTCTCAACTGATGTCTAGCTCACTTCCATTTAGATCTTCAGAGCAGTTTAATGAGGTTAAGACCTTTCCATTCACAACACTGGGCCAGCTCATTACTATGAATGAACTGTATTTGCTTCCACTAGATGTGGTCAAAGCCCTCCAGAATTGCCCTCTTTTTTGTCTGTAACATGTTGAATTCTCTGGAAATTCTGGCTTTTTTGGCAATACAGTTTTATTCCCGTAATCCCAATGTTGATAGTGAATGCCATATTTGGCTACTATATTAAACTTGGAAATGATATATGTGGGCACTTCAGTGGGTAGTTTGCTCTCAGCTCTTAACTAAAGTGCTAACATAGATTGTGACTCGGGCATCCTGACCCATCAGTGAAGATGGGTGGACTCCCCGGCGGAGCAGCTAGGGCGGGAAACTAGGCTAAAATCAGCATGGAGGTGGCACCTCCCTCACCAGTGGCTGGAATCCTGGCTCGGAGGGGCCCCTATCCCAGTCCAGGCACTGAGAGGAAGTGCCCAAAGCTGAGCAGTGCAGACCTAAATCATTTTTAAAATCTCTCTGATACCTAGAAACACTGGTCTAGCCAGACGCCCAAGCGCTGCCTGCGATGGGCAGCGAGAGGCAGTGCCTTGATGCCAGAGCTTGTGCTGAGCAGACGTGGACTGCTGTTCGTGTTTCCAAGCACCTGAACTCCACTGGACTACTCAGTTTGCACTTTGTGGTATTAGGTCCTTTAAGAATATCAAGAGAGACGAAGGATGAGATAAATCTAAAAATAAATAAATAAATAAATAAAATTACAAAGACAAGAAGTTAGGCATAGACACATGCATACAGTGGGAGAGCCAAGGAAAGAACTCAAATCTTAGGCGTGAAAACCAGAGTCTCTCCCCTCTACCATGCTCCTCATACTGTTTGTTCTGTTCACTCAATAGCTTTTCAAATCCATCATGGTTAGCAGCATAATAATGATCAGTCCTCTCATGTGTTAAAAGCTGTGAATTAATTTTGAAGAGTAAACTTGGTCCAGAACCTTGAATCCTCTTAGCTGCCAGCAGCCCATCGAGGTGTTGTGGTTCTGGAAGCAGCCTGGGTGTTTGCCGCGTGCCCATCAGCTAAGAGCTGAGTTAGAACATGAAGTGGAGAGTTCTTCCATTGCGAATAGTGCGAACTTCACCAGTTTCCTTAACTAACTTTTAAGGACAACAGGAATCACATTCAATATACCTGCAAATAAATTTAAGAGCCACTTCAGTTTCTGTTTTAAGGTACACTGCTGCAAGTCCCACAGTTACGGTAAAGTAACTGAGAGCAAACTGTGGCCTGTGCTAATTACCAAGCAGATGTGAATATCTGCTTTGGAAGTACTGCACCCTCCTATGTTGCTATGCATTTAGATTCATTTATTTATTTATTTATTTATTTTTTCTAAAAAGCACATTATATACCCAATAGATACTATGATTTGTCATGTAAATAGGTATTTAGACACACCATAAAAATCCTAACAAGACTCCATGAAAAAATGCTGATTACATCCACTGGCCTATTTTAGAAGCTTCATAACATGGTCGTTTGAATTTTTTTCTCAAATAACAAAAGCAATTAGATTCTGTAATGGATTAATCACTTGCCAAATACCACATGCTTCAAACTGAAAGACATTTTAACAAATAAAAGCCCTAAACAGAATCTTAGGCTGATAGTGCAGCTCTCTATATATTAATGAGGATTCTTTTAATATGTATATGTATTTGAGAACAGATAAAGCGGTTGTATAGAAATTAAAGGAAAACACAATCATAGCCAACAAACAAAACACATCAAATTTCAGTGAAGAAGGAATTGTTAAGGCCAAATGATAAATCCTTCAGATTTAAAATGGAAATACTGATAGAGCTCTCACTATTTCATGAATTGCAGTTTGATTGCTGAAAATAAGAATTTCAATGAAGGAAATGAACTTAAACATTTTGTCTCCTAAGGAATTGTGCGTGCCCTTTGTTCAGTGCCTGTTACATTTGTAAGGGATTTTTTTCATTAAACACTGGTGCAGGATCTAACAAAAGAAAGTCTCAAAAATGAGGAGAGGTTATATGGTTGGATGTAAAATTATGAATTGTCACTAGCCTTATAAAATACACTGCATTTTAATTTGCTATCAAATTACTTCATATCAATCACTTTGTTGCTTTACTAGGCTAGCTATTGCATTATACAGATAGAATTGTTTTGATCATCTTTTAATTTTAAAGCATGAGATTTATCATTTAAAGAAACAAATTTATTTAAATTTATAAATATGTTGCAGTTTAGCATTGTTCTTCTGATTAGGAAAAGCCCCACATACCCCTGTTATGCCGTGGCATTATATACTGTGGCTTAGTCTGTATTTTAGAACAGAGTGAGTGAAATAATTCAGAAACCCGAAGTTTAAAATTAAAAGGCTCAAATCTCTCTCTCTTATTAGAAAATTATTGAATTTTCTCTGGCTTGTTGTGCCATATTTCTTATTCAAATTTTTTTCATTTCATATACCTTTTCACCCACCAGTTTGATTGCCATGGCTGCAGCCGTGGGTGAATAATTGCCTGTCTTCACAGGAGCATGTTCTGGAGCTAAAGTCGAGTGCTTGCTTCCTGATGTATGCCTCATTTGGATTCTGCCGACAGCCTAGGGGCTGTATTATTCATGCCTTGACAGATAGCACTCACTAAAAGCATTGGAACAGGGCCAGGTACTGGCAGAGAGATAGTGGAGCATTGCAAGTTGCAACTGAGAGGAGCATCTATAATACAAAAAAGAGAAATCCTCATACCTCCCTTTTACTGGTCTCACTTTGATGGAAAATTCATTTGCATCAAAATAAAATATCCTAAAAATAAATACGTTTTTTTCTAGACCACGCTTGAAAGTTTAACACAATTTTCCACATTTAATTGCAAAGCTGATTTTAATTAGTAAGGCCCTGCATGTGAAAAATGAAGATTCACTTGGGTGAGTGTAACACATTGCAGTGTCTGCTGAATGCTCTAATTAATGTATGGCTGCTGTACAACAGGGTGCACTGTGGGATATTTATGAAAAATTCTGTGCACGCAGCCAGTCTATCTGTGTTTTAGTTCTTGAATCCACAAGAATAAATAACTTTTCCCCCTTTATTCTTTATGCGACATCATTGTGCATGCCATCACTCCATCCATAAACTTTATGGCATGCCTGTCCTTTTTACTATTTGTCAACGATATTATAAATCAGAAGCCAGGACATACATATTTTAACATTAATTTGATAGCAGAGCATGGTTGCATACTGTGCAAAACCCAAGGTCCACTGAAGCATTTGCGTAAAGCCTAAGCACAGAACAGCAAGGTTCTTATTGTTGCTTGTTTATATGTGACTCTGAGAAATCCCACTGAATGCAGGAAGTAAAGACAAATGTATATTAATTTCTCTCTAAGCTGATACTCAACCTTTATTATACTGTTAAATATGATAGAATGATCCAGTGGATATTTTCCCGAGGAAAAACTGTAGTCTGACCCTGCCAATGCCATTTAATTCTGTTTCATTTAAAAAGAGATTTGCTAAATATTTTGGTAAATTGTGGTAAATACCAAGAATAGCACTACGAGGATATTTTATGTCAAATAATTAATTACTCAAGTTTTGTAAAAAATTGTAATAAATGGAGGAAGTTTGCTTTGCTAAATCCAGCTAAATATTTTCTTAAACTATTTTTTAGCTGTAAACGGAAAACTCACAGAGATTTTCTAACAGACCACTGCAAACAATAAATAAATGTGGTGGCAGAGAATCCATAATGTATTAGAGGTCTGTATTGGCTGCTGTCTGGATTCAGCAATATATTCTTTGTCTGGATTGTTGATTAATGATTAAAAAGGTAGGAAGCTGGGTCTGAGACGTCAACCAAACACACACCGGCAATCGGTGTGTGGCTCTGCATGCTAGAAGCTATTGTCTAGGGCTTACTATACAAAGGAGCCACAGTTCAATTCCTCCTACTGCCATCTGGATTGGGAATAGCAATTTCAGTGGCAGCAAGTTTCAGGATCTTCATGTGCCAGGAGCACTAGCCTAATAAAGAAAAAAAAAATCAAAGGCAGGAGAGAGAAGGGTGCTGACCCATCTGTGCTGCGACGGCAACGGCAGATTTGGGATGTGCCTTCTGCAGTAGTTCCCTGCGCTTGTGTGTTGCTGAAATGATGCACTCATTTTCTTTCAAATGGCAGGTGCTGGGGGTATTTCTCATTCAGCAGTTCACTGTGTCTGCTGTGGGAAGGTCTATATGAAGATATTGCTGTCAGGCACTAAATAAATGAGGACTGTACAGCAAGTACAGGAAGGAAAAATTTGAAAAAAAAAAAGAAAAAAAAGCTCCAATAATACTGTGGAGATAATTCCCGCAGGATCCTGACAGTATCTATGTGCATTTGTCCTTTAGATACAGGAAATTCATTAGTTATCCCAGTAGCTTGGCTGAGAACGTTGTCTTCTCTTAGAGGAGTTTGAGGTTGAAAAAAAATCATGTTTTCATAACGGAAGAGAAGAGGATCTATAGAGCGGATCCAGATGTAATGTGCCAGACATTTCATCTTGCCGTGCCTCTGCTTCCCCACTTATAAACAGAGGGAGGACCTCAGGCAGCATAAGATGTAAAGACAGAAGCATAGATAGATGTTTGCAAACATGAGGCCCAAAGCTCTCTCTCTGATATTTACCTGATATATGAATAAAGACCTTCAGTTCATGACAAAGGAAGTCTAACCTTACATTTCAGTGCTTTTCAGATCAATACCTTTTTCTCGATGGTATAACCGACTTTTTAAATGATTTGTTAGGACAATTCTACATTAAGAACCAACTATTGTTTCCCTATTCTGTATTTAGTGAATTACTTCTACAATGTTTCTTTTAAAGTCTTAATTCTAAGATTTAAAAACCTAGAGGTGTTAAAGACATCTATTCATTTCTGTGTATTTCAGTGATAACACGGTCATGATTATTCGCCTTACACTGAACCACAGGAGTCATTAACCACCTTGTGCACTGGGTTTAGGGCGCTAAAGAGCTGCCTACATCCTCTTACCAAAGGTTCTTATAAACTTCAGTACAGCTATTTTGTGGGCATTTGAGAAGTGGTCTTTGGATTGGAGCATCCCAAGTCAGGGCTTTGGAAACAGGAAAAGGTACTAGCGAGTGCTGACCCTGGCTGGACAGGGACCCCCACCTTTTTCTTGCTCTCATGTCCAAGCCAACCAGTGCTACACACTGCCTTTTGGCAACAGTGACTAATGTGGGTGGCTTTGAAAATATTTTATCAATAGATGGGACACATAATAGCATCGCTCTGTGCTTTCTTACCTTATCCTCTGCTTCTCAAATGCAATGATCTGAACTCTGGTAGAATCATTAAAAAACAAAGTGGCAGGGGCAGACAGCTAGGTAAAAACAGAGAAAGTTCTAGCTCTCTTTTTCCTTCTAGTACTCAGATTCTGTGAGATCAGACTCTTCTGTGTTACCTGGGCTAGCAAAGAATCAAGGATACCCAGAAACCAGGACCTGTCTGCCTTCTGTATGTTCTTAACCACGAGAACACATTAAAGGAAAAATGCAGAGGAGAGAGATGAGGCACAAAAGCAGTAAAGCAGTGAGAGAGCAAAAAGAAGCCTGTAAGAAAAAAGAGGAAAAAAAGTAGTATTTTTTCTCTCCCCTGCCCCCCCACAAAAAAAGTACACTATGATTGTCTTTAAAGTCTTATATTGAAGTTCTTCAATAAGTTGAGACAGCTCTTTCACAGGCATCACTTCTTATTAGTGGCTCATATGAAGTACTGCTTCTAGTGGTGTCAGCTCAGGACAGGGAGAGGAAAGGTACACCAGAGCCATCTTCGATGACAGTAATAAATCTCAAAAAAAATCTATCCACAGTACAGAATCAAATGCCCAAGGGATAAATAGCTCCCATAGAGGTACCTTGGCACTGTACATCTTAGGACATTGTAAGCAATGATACCTTTAGCCTGATGAGTAGTCCTACCAAGTTAGTTTCCCAGTTACTCTCCTGAATCGTCTTCCCAAGAAATTTTTGAAGCTTAGTAATTATATCAAAGGGATTTCAGAACCTAATCTTTTTTCATTATTTACAATGCCACACTGTAAATACTCATGGTATAGTACAGAAATGTATAATGCTTAAGAGCTATTCCTGTGATTGAAGTTAGGCCTGTGTCTTAAGTCTGTTTTGTATGATAAAATTTGTAATAACATAAAGCCAAATGATATATTGCCAATATATATACAATATATTGCCAATATATATACAATATACATATATACAATATATATGGCAATAATATATTGGCTTCAAATGTTAACACCAGCCACTTAAGGCAGGCTAAGTTCCATTCCCTCACACTCACAGTTGGATAGATTCTTCTGCCATTATTGCTTTTATTTATAGTAATGAGCTGCCTACTAGGCTACATGGAAAAAGATGAAGTGAATGTTTTCTCTTCAGCTGATAATTCTTTTCATGAAAAAAATCACCAGTGATATGCATTTGCTACTACATTTCATCCTCACTGTGTTTTCAGGAGAAAATCTGGCTTATGTTTTGTGAATGGGAAATAGGCGTTCACAAAAAAAAAAAAAAAGACTAGACCTAAAAACTAGCTACTAGTTTAACTTTCTGGACATCTTCTAATGAAAAGACTCAGATCATCTCTATTTCTGTTAGGAAAACAAGGGCATAAGGCCTCACATCAGGTGTGGAAACCCTCCTGTACAAGAAGTATCTTCCTCCAGTCCAGATTACAGCATCTAAATTCTTCTGTGCTAAGTGCTTAAATTTCCCCAGGTGCTATAACAGGAGCCGAGATACCTCACTTGAATGTTAGAATTACGCAGAGCAGCTATGCACAGGAGTTGCCTGCTGTAATGCATTTATTCCCTTGGTAAACTAGCAGTTCGTGACTCTCGACTGCCACACAGGAAGTTTGCATCAGCCAGAAGTTGAGTCATGCCTCCTGAATTCTGCTCCTGTGCCTTTTCCTTTAGGCCATCCTTCTTGCAATAAAAATTAATTTATGAGAAGACTAGCAAATGGTTACTTGGTGTTGAGCATTTGAAGCAATAATGTCAATAATGTGCTAGAACCACTGCTACAATATTTAATGTAGTCTTAATGCTAGTTTAATGCTAGTCTTGTCTAAATCCTGCTTGGTCATGGTTTCTTCTAAAATCTCACCAGTTAGGATAAATGGTTTGTCAGTTATTAGTAACTGTAAGGATGATTGCAGGAGAAAGGGACAAACAAGCAGCCGTCACAGCAAGAGGTTATGTCACAACATATTTCACAAATACTCTCTGATATGAGTCCTATAGATTTTTGCATGACAGTAGTCACTACACTGAGAAACTGTATTTGAAACCTTTCTCGGAGAATTTTCAGGTATCCTCTATTGGCTGAAGGGAAGTAGGACATACTAAGTCCTACACAAGTGAGTGGCTGCTGTGCAGCCAACTTATTATGGTAACGGTATTTTGTGATCATAATGCTTTTTCACCTATTGATTTCAAAGCATTTCACAAATGTTAGCCCAGTAGCCTCAGTGCATTTTATCATACTAAGTATTCTATTTTAAGTGACATGTGTTATAAAACATTCACAGGATGGGCCATAGAAATTTTTTTACCATTGCACAGTTATACTACAGAGTATTTTGGAACAAGAAGAGAAAAAATATATTGTTTATCTGTCTGAACTGTAGGAATAATTTTGAATTAGGCAGAATAAGATTGCATGAGTTTATTTTGAAACTTGCTCTGGAATTAATTTTTCTGACTCTTAGGAGACAGGCACGTAGCTCTTCTTTTTAATTCTATGTGAAAGAAAGTATTGCCAGTTACTCTGCCCCTTGCACAGTGGTGAGCTAAAATTTCTTTAGTGCTACTGGGAAGGAAAGTGTGCTACTTTCTGAGTCACAGAAGCATCTCTACAGCACCTAGGTGTTCCTTAGAAATATTGACATACGCAGAACTGACGTGGCCTGGCTTTGCTTGGCTCGTGAGGCCTAATGGGATCTCAGCAAAAGAGGGACTCAGAAACTGAGTCAGAGTTATAAAACAAATATCATTTTAGAAAGCATGCGAATAAATTCCAGCAACAGTGTTAACTTCATAGTGCAGCATTCAAGCTTGCTGCTTCTAGTTATGTTATTAAAAGGATGTAGGAGGAAGGATTGAGCAGCTAAAATGGCATTGACTAAAAGTGGAACCACTTATTTAAAATGTCAGTATTTAAGGAAAACCATAAAACAGACATAACATTCGGCATTTTCAATGTACTGTAATTTTGACTGTTCAGTGGAAATTATAGCAGTCAGTCAGATTTAGAAATCACAGTCCAGTGGATAGCATGGGTAGAACCACAGAGGAACTATCATGGTTAATTTAGAGGTGCTAGTAGCAATTTTTTCCATCCCTTCTGTATACGATGGATTAAACTGATCTCTTGTGTAAGCAGGAGCAGAATTTGATTCCTCTTATTCTTGGACATACCTAGTCCAGTTTATAATTATATTGTCCTAGCAGTGTGTAAAAAAAAACAGAAGATGAAGGTATCTTACCTGTTCTGAAAAAAAGAATGAGACCTTAGATACTAAAATCCAAAAGCATCTACAAAATTCCTGAGTGTGTGGTTAAACAAACTTGTAATAGAAAATATACTTGTATGTGTCCAGAGGTGCAGCTAGCTTAGCTGGGCTGTGTTGCTCAGGGCTTTTTACATGCCAGAACATTTGAGGATCACGGACTTCTTGTACTTGTGCCAGCATCCTCTGATCCAGGAAGCACAGGAGGTGTTCACTGGCCGCACAGTTAACACACAGGGACAGCATGGAGTTTGCTATAGAGAGGAGCACTCACATCTCCTTTTGCTGAAAATATCTGTGGTATGGCCTGGATCAGCAAGTAGAATGTTGGAGCGCAATAAAACAACATGCTGCTGCAGTTTCTCCATCCTGAGTGGGCTCAAGCACGGTGGTAATTCCTGAAGTAGGGTCAGATCAAAAGGATAACAGGGGAGACAAGGATGACATTGCCTTTTGTCCCTGCTGGTGAAGAAGGGGCAGAAGAGAATGCTAGTTTTCTAGGGAGAACAGAGGGAAAAAAAAAAAAAAAGCCAGCATGATAGTTAAGGGACTCCTATAAAGGAACCAAATCTGGAGTCATATCAGGCTGACTAGTACAAAAAAAGAAAATCTTTGTTTTCTTGACTACTCATTCAACCTCTGTGTTGTAAAAAAAAGGGGTAGAGAACCACACTTGCTAGAGAGCAATAAAGTAGCCACCCATGCTAACAGGCATGGTAAATCTGTAAGTGTCTTTTTAGCTTATGAGTCATATTTTCAAAATGATGCCTAAGTCAGAGTTGCAAATAGGTGCAGATGTCTGCAAAAGAGATGGAGGTGGTTTGGGAGACGTTCTCGTCATGGTGTTTCATATTTTTGGGTGTAAATGGCCCACATTCAGCATGCTGGCTATTGCAACTCCTGTGCTGATATATCTAACTTTTCCTATTGGGGAATGTATTCACTTAGGAATTTAGTCATCTAAAAGTCCTTTAAAATTAAGTCTGACGAAATTTAGTGTTGCCCCAACTGCTGCCGTTATAGATCTGGGCCCCAAATGATATAGGGACCATTAAAAGTGCTGATTGCTAACTGGCTTTATGTAAGTGTTAAGTGTTCCTTTTCTCAAACTACTCCAAAAAAAATTAAAAGGTAGTCTTTGAAGTGCGCTTCTAAAAAGTTGCCTGTCATCTTCTGAACCTATAACATCCATTCTTCTTCTTGCCATCTTCCCATTACACCCTTGTACTTCCAGCCATTTCCCAGTTTTTACTCTTTGGTCCTTAGACCAAAGTGCAAAGCACATAGTTATGGACCTCTCTTTCAGCTGCTGACCCTGGCAGCAGCTTCCTGTCTGTTCGGCTTTAAAACAGAGCAGCTGAGCTTCAGAGGGGGAGAACTGCAGCATTTCCCTGTGAAATCGAGCCATAGGAGGCATATTGGCAGCAGATTTTCAATGGAAACCGCCATTTCCACCCACAACCCAGCTGCCACATTTAAATCATGCTGTGTGGGGCTTCCACTCCCTTGGGAAGCTATTTTCATTTTCCTTCAGAGACTCTTCTGCAATCTAATAGAACTCACTGTCATCTATTATAAGTAACACTATATACTGTAGTATTTTTTTTTAATCGTGATATGAGTCAGGTTGGAGCCTCACTATTCTGAACTAGAATGTGAGGGGGTTTCATTAGATTTTTTTTTTTTTTTTTTTCCTGAACTGGCATCCCTCTTTTCATCAGATATATCAAAAAGGCCAGATGAAGGGGCAGCTTTAGGCCCATGTCTACGCATCCACCTTTTGGAGCCATGTGACTAAACCGCTAGGTAAACTTTCATTTTAAGACCAGACCATTTCTAATTCTTCTCATCACGAGAAAACCTTGGGAGAAGAAGCTGAACGTAAGAGATACAGTTTTGTCCTTCGAGTCTGCCAGGAGCATGAAACAATTTCCCTGAGAGAGGTGAGTCGGATCTTAGTCGAAACGCTAACTGCGAGACCCCCTGCTAATACAGCAAAGCAACCTCTGGGTACCGCAGGAGGAGGATAGTTCAGCAGGTTAGTGGTGCAAGCAAATATCCTACCCCTTTTGGGGATGTAAGGCATGATGGGGGTGACACTGCTGCTTCTCTGAGGAGAAGATAATGATCCCGGATGCCTGCCTTGTACTTGCAGGGAGGAGGGAGATCTTATGCCGCTGTACTGGCTTCTCTTACAGGATCTGCTCCACAGGACTGGGTGGCTATAGTTGTTCTAATGCAGTCTAATAGAAACACTCCTAGTAGGGATGCTACTGACTCTTTGAAAAGTAAATAAACAGTAGTAAAATAGCTGTGTCTATCCAAGAGGGCTATCTGTAGCAAAGACCTTATAGTTTGGGTTATAGGACTCTGCTTACAACCTTGTATGCAATAGTAAAATGATGAGCACAACAGCTTATATCAAAAAGTTGCCCTAGAAATTAACCACAAGGAGGTATAATGATAAAGGTATTTTAGAAGTCCTCTTTATGTTAAAGAGATTTTTATGTTAACTTTTGTGGTGCAGAGCCTATTAAGAAATAAAACGTCTTTAAAAAATAATGTGGAAGGTAAACTTTCATCTCTGCCATAATAATATGTTTGCTAAATGCATACTAATAAAAGTTAGCATTTTCACAAAGAGACCGATTTTAGCAGCAGCTCCATAATGCAGTAGAGTATGGGAATTGCTGTCTGTTCTATCTCAGAATAATCATGTTTTCTCTGTGTTACAAAAAGGCACAATCTCTTTATTTTTTTCAAAATAGGAAGATTTAAACATCTTAATCCTCTAAGAACCAGAATTTAGAATATTTCACACTTGAATGACTCCTAACCAGCCAGGCAAGACAAAGAACAGTGTCCTGTAGCTTATGCTGGAGTTGAGAATCCAGTACATAAGCGCTGAGGTAGTTGCCGCTTATATCATTTTGTTTTTGACAACTTTTTCTGTAACTGCAGATTTTTGCTGATGACGGTCACATTCTTGCATTAGAAAGTTGGTTGCTGTCCTTTTCCATTGGCTATATTCCATAACAATTAGTTTTTTTGATCAAATAAGATGTTTATTGCTATAGTTACAGGAAAACTGGTGTATGATGTAACTTAATTCTGTACCATATCTCATTCTTAAGTTCAAATTAATCTGGGAGGCAGTGTCATTGTACCTTTGTGTAGAGATGACAGAAAGTATTTGTGATAATCATCAGTAGCTGATAGTCTCATTATACTAGCCCTACATTAGAGATAGGATAAAATGACAGCATACTCTATTACTCAATCATTAAATTCAGGCTAGAATGGTAGTTTGACCTGCTATGTTGTTGTTAAATATGATTTATCAAGTCTATGTCTAAGGGTGTTGATGGCACTAATACATACCTAACCATATTGTTAAATGATTGACAGTGTAGCAACAAGAATTGCCTTTGATTTCCCTTCATTTTGAATGCTTGAATTTAGCATGTTCAATTTCTTAAAAGTGATTATTTAAAAAATATTAAAATAGAAATGTTTCATGTCATGTCTGAGGCTCAAACACTGTGGTCAGGAAAAATTCTATTATGATAAATATACTCTTGTAGCGTAATCTACCCTTACAAATTGGTGAATTATTCGTTATGAACTTTTGCCATCCTATGATACCATTTTATCATAAAAAAAAGAGTTTTGGAACCTGCCGTCTACCTGTAAACAAAGTTGTAATTACAATGAGGCTGAAAACCCAGAATACACACAAACCTGGACATTTTGGTTGCTCTGGGTATTGCTTTGATTTAGCTCAAGGTTGCCAACCTTATTTTTATTTGTATGTTGAAGAATAGGTTTTCTTTTCAGATGTTTCACTTCCAGATTAGAGTGATTAAATTACTGGGGAATTCAGAATTTTCAGTCAGTGCAAAAATGGTCCCAAGTTTTGCATGATTCTGTTTTGAGGTGTCTGGGTTACATCCAAATCATCACTAAAGTGTCCAGAATCAATAGCCACTTAGCAAAACTTGATTATATGCATTTCATCTAATGAATCGACATGAATCATTAAATCTTTGCTCTTTGGACCATCTTCTTTTCTTAGAACAGTCCCTGGGTCTGGCAGCAAGACATAATCAGTTGTGTCTTCTGGCTTTTGGACACACGTTACATTGGGTATTTGCCATTCTAAGATTAGGGTGAAGTTACAGCATTTGTCTGACAATGCATTATTGAGGCAGTCTTGAAATGACAGCTAACCTAGAGAGAATATTATTCATGTTAATTGTTATGGCAGGTATGGAAAGGAAGGAGATCGATTTTTTTTCTTTTCTCTCCTAATGAATTTATCAAGGCACTGGATTTTAAAATCTGCTATGTGCTATCTTTGCTGGGGATGGGCATGAAATATAAAAAATGACAGAAACCAATGAGGTGGCTTTCTCTGACTTAGATTAGATGTGTTAGTTGCAGAAGTACAAATTAATCATTGTTAACTCCCTTCAAAATCAATGGAAAGAGACAGGCTTTCCAGATCCTCATTCAGCCTATCCAATGCCTAGGAAAGCTGAGATGCATTACCTCCCCGGAGCTTCCAGTTTCCCTGCATTGGCTATGAAATAAAGGGAACCAAGAATGGCAAGTATAGACTTGACTTAATTTTTAGAAACCTGAAAGTAGAGATGAATCCCTATCCATGACATCATATGTCATGGGACAATCAGATTTACTGGTTTATTTACACAAATACTTCTGAATAATCTACAATCTCAAGACACGTACTTTGCTAACCCATGCTGCCACATAAGCTTTCAGTCTCATAAGTTGTGACATTTATTTCTTACGTCTTGTTTTAAATGAACTCTCCAGGGCTGAGTTTTTTTTTTCCTGTGTAGTTGTACAACACCTAAAAACTCGTTACTATATTTTTCTGGAATTAACAGCTATCAGGCACCACCATTTAAACAAATCTGTTGTTGTCACTGAGATCTTCCCTTCCATTTTACTTCCTCTCCATCATTCTGGCCCCCTGTTGTTACCCCTAGACCTAGGGCTTGGTCTAAGTATTTTTTTAAAAGCTCAATGAGGAGGATCTTCTACCTTTACCTTTTGATATCTGCTTTTGGGTATCAGCCTAGAATGATGTTGAGAACTTTTGAAATTTTTATTTTTACTCCATAATACATAGAAATATTTGAAATTACAGTAGGAAGAAAGAGGATGATGGAATGCTGTACATTTCATTCATTCACATCTCTTGAGCTTGTAATTGTTTAGATAAATTATTAGTTTCACCAAACTGAAATACTATTACATACATAACTGATTTGAAAAATAAACAAACCTTTATTCAGTACAATTAAATGAAGTAAAGGTGTCATGTTTTGGCATTGCACACAAGAGGCACTTCCTGCTTAAAATAGTCTGATTCAGTAGCAGAAGCTGGTAGGGAATGCTGAAATATAATAGAACTGTAGGGATGAGGGTTTTTTATATTTTAAATATATATATATATATATATGTATTTAATATAGTTTAAATAGAAGACAACACAGTTATTTGTTATAACAGTCTACCAGTGTTGACATCTTCTGGGAATGACAGGAGGGTTGAAGCCATAGGGCTCAGTCTAATCCAAATATTATTTTTTTTTGCTCAGCTGCTGTAAGGATAAGTCCATTATGCTAAATGTAGTCAGTACTACATTTAAGAGGTGATTTAACAAGATGCAATGATATACAAACTAATTGGATTTGCGTATACTTTGTAGATTGGATTTATTGGTACTTTTCTGCAGAATGCCTGTTTTTTTGAATATCCCCAAAGTTTTGATCATGAGATATGGACCTTGGAAGTCATCCAGACCAAATCAAGAATGATACTTACCCTATACAGTAGTACAAGCGTAAGGGCCTTGGGAACTTCATGCATGAAGCCTTAGGCTGAAGTCTGCTTCTAAACAGATTCTTCTTAAGCTGCTGTCCTCAACTGTACTTTGTAAAAATTGCACCTCAGAGACACTTCAGATATTTAATAATGTCATTAAATGGTAGTCTGTTTTGCATGTTTTTGATAAGCTCATTCTATATAGCAAATTTTTAAGTACCTGTTACATACCACATGTTTTACATTAAATTCTCATATTAAAAGAAAAGCTTTTTAGAGTGCAAAAAGATTTTATAAGATTTTTTAAAATATTCATAGAATCATAGAATGCTTAAGGTTGGAAGGGACCTCTAGAGATCATCTAATCCAACCCCCCTGCATGCGCAGGGTCACCTACAGCATGTGGCTCAGGACTGCGTCCAAGCGGGTTGGGAAGATCTCCAGAGAAGGAGACTCCACAACCTCCCTGGGCAGCCTGTTCCAGGGCTCTGTCACCCTCACTGTCAATAAATTTTTCC
>VZSV01000126.1:857654-944718 GCA_013398735.1 Nothocercus julius | reverse complement strand
CCTGCTGCAGACGCTCCTCCTAATGCACCCCAGGATCCCATTGGCCTTCTTGGCCACGAGGTCACTGCTGCCTCATGGGCAACTTGTCATCCACCATGACGCCCAGGTCCCTCTCTGCAGAGCTGCTCTCCAGCAGGTCAGTCCCCAGCCTGTACTGGTGTCTGGGGTTATTTTTCCCCAAGTGCAGGACCTTGCACTTGTCTTTGTTGAATTTTGTAAGATTTCTCACTGCCCAATTAATGGAGGGAAGTATTATTAGTAATATGAAAGGAAGGAAGGAAGGGAAAGAAAGAGAAAGAGGAAGAAGAGGAAGAGGAAGAGAAAGAGAAAGAGAAAGAGAAAGATCCAAGAAAAAGTTTTAGGGCATAATATTGCCATTATCTTATTTTGCTTGAGTTGGGTCTGTGGCATAAGGCTTCTGAAATAAAAGGTTCTTATAAAGGGAGAAATATGAGAAAAGAAAGCTAGTAGACATGACAGTTAAGATTCACTTTATCTAAATTAGTTATTTAAAGTTGACTGAAGCTTTATTAGACATGAGTTCTCTTTATAGTTCATGTTGGGAAATGGACACCTTGAAGAGGGGTGTTTTACTCCAGGTGTCATGTCCCTCCTACGATACGTGAGGCAGGCATATTACAGAAAGGAGAACATTAATCATTAATCTGATTTAGAAAGTCCCTTCTGTTTCTTCTTCCTCTTCTTCCTTTCTCTTCTCTACTATATATAGTCAAAGAGGTATACTTAATTGTTGCGGCCTAGAAATAATAACTGTCCTAATCACGTTGAAAATTAATATTTTATTTGTATCAAAATATTAAAAATTATGGCGTTGAACTCGGGAGAAAAAAGTCATGTTTTCTGAAGTAGAGTCCCACTGACAGTGAGTAGCAGTGAATATTTTTAGTGAATAAAAATTGCATATGAGTTTCAAAACAAAACAAAAATAATCTTCTAACTAAGGAATATAAATGCATATAAAATTTATTCATTTTTTTAAATTATTAATGTCTATATGTCCTCTTGGAGTGTATCACTATGAAATTCTTAAACATTCTTTCCACAAGAATTATTTATGATAGCCTCTGAAAAACTGAAATGGCTGAGACATACAGAAAAGAAGTCTGTAATATTCCAAAGCGTGTTGCAGGAAGCCCCAATATGTATTCTATTGAAAGCCAAGAGAGCTGGAGTGTGCGGGAAAAATAAGACAAACGTAGTGGACCAGGGTAATACAGTGAGCAGTGAAAGAAAAAAATATAAGCATACAAGACAGATAAATCAATGGGGTCATTGCTATGAGCAGGAATAAACAAGTCGAAAAAATAAGCAAATAAGGGAATGATCACAAAAGGCAAAACGGAAAATGGAAAGAAAATTGCAGAAGCGACAAGGACAAGCAGTAACAGATTTTGCAAATAGACGAGGAGCAAGAGGTCAATGAGAAAGTCGGTAGTCTCCTCCTGTGTCTGAAGGGAAGGCAGTGACAGCAGAGGCAGAGACTGCTGGCAAGCTGAGCACTTCCTCTGCCTCGGTGTGCTCGCCATAGGGACCAAAGGGAAAATGCCAGAAACAGAGAAGCGTCCTGGAGGCAGAATCTGAAAAATTAATGAAACAAAGGGTGAGAGCAGAATAGGTTAAGAAAGAGAAAGAAGAAAATAGGGCAGCTAACGCTCAGGTTCCAGGTCTAGTGGCCTGTTTCCCAGGCTTCCGAAAGAGATCTATTTTTTTTTTTTTTAACTCTCGCTGGCTATGAGTTCTATAGCTGAAGAGTAGAAGGAAGCCAGTGCAAGACTCTACATTAAACATTTTAGAAGAGGAACCTTGGTAGTGCTAGCTTTGCAAACTCAAAATCCAAGCACAGGCAAGAATAAATTCAGGACTGTAGAGAAAATGAACAGCACATTGATGCAAAGTAATTAGGAAAAAGTTTATAAAAAATGACTCTGAGTTAACTAACATAACAGATAGTTCTTGTAATACTGTCATCCTTGCCAGTTCCTAGGCTATTGTGAATTCTTAGGAGACTTCTTCCAGGCACTGCTAAATTAAAAGTTTCTGCAAATATTTAGTGTGGAGGGTGGCGGGGTGTAAAGAAGACAGAGCCAGACTCTTCTCAGCAGTGCCTACTGACAGGACAAGAAGCAGTGGGCGCAAACTGAAACACAGGTCATTCTGAACTTAAGAAAAAAACTTTTTTACTTGTGAGGGTGGTTGAACACTGGAAAAGGTTGCCTGAGAGAGTGTGGAGTCTGTATTCTTAGAGATACTCAAAAACAGATGAGACAGGGTCCTATGCAATGTGCTCTAGGTGACCCTACCTGAGCAGGGGGGTTGGACTAGATGATCTCTAGAGGTCCTTTCCAACCTCAACCATTTTGCGATTCTGTGATTCTGTGTTTTTGAGAAAATGTCATTTAAGGATAATGGTGTTGAAGAACCTGTAGTTAGGGTAGTATAAACCATAATGAGAAAGAACAGAATAAAACCACCATAAAAAACAAAGACATATTTACTCAATGAATATTGCCCTATTTGCATACACTGAACTGACATGCAAGTTTCTAAAACCCACCTATGCCTCAAGCAATGATTGCATGTGGGATGTTCTCCATGAAGATATGTTCTATCTTTCCTCTTAAATCTGAGCAACTTTGTCCTCATGGGTTGTATGAGAATCATAGGCAGCAGGCAGGATTGCGACTTGGCGGAGGGCAACAGTGAGGACCTAGGAACAAGGATTCTTGGCATCTTAATGTTTTACTTTGAAGAATCTTTGAATAGAAAGATAGTCCAAAGGGCAGACACCAGAAGGCTAGACCTCCTGCCTTCACAGGTTTGATGTTCTAAGAGTCGTAAAGGTTTGGTCTTTGGACTGTGAGTTTCTTGCAGCCAGCAGCGCAGGAGCTTGGCTTGTAGAAGGGAGTGGCCTTACCTGGCATATGCCACCCTACCTGCTGACTGGAGAATGTTCCTCAAGTTTGGGGGCTATCAGTTTATTCTAGGTGTAGTGAGCCTCTACCATTCGACCTCACTTTGGTGTACATTTCTGCAAGTTACAGGTAGTGTTATGACCTGCCTGCTCCCAGATGAGGACAGGAATCTGGTTAGATTTTCTTATTGACTGTTGATAGTGTTAATGGATGAAGGTCGATGTCTAATTTAAGCACATGGTATTAGACTTCAGAGACATCTACAGTCTCTACACAGAGAGTCAGTGGTACCTATGTTAGGCAGAGAGTCCTCCCTTAGCAGGTTTTCCATCGTGCATACCCGTGTTCTGTGGCTGCATATGATCCTTGGATATGAGTGTGTTAAGAAAGTGTTAACAAAACTGAATGAGCCTCCCTGAGATCAAAACCTTTACTATTTAAGTAAAACAGTGGCTAATTTAGTCACTTACATAAAATGGACTGCTTGCTGCCTGGTAGTGGCTAAAGTAATTGGGACTCATAGCTATTGCGTTGCTACTAAATCTGACCAAGAACAAGATCATACAGACACCACAAAGAGTACATGTGTGCTACTAAGCACTACGGCAAACTGTTTTTCAGTGGTCTGTGGGTCTGAAACATTATAAGAAGGGAAGATGATAAAGATCCTTAGTGTTTTATAGTCACAATATGATGTAAGGAAATATAGTGTAAAGAGGAGACTATAAATTGAAGTACAGAAAGGAGTAGTGAGAGCTGTTTAAATGGCACAAAACTGGTCAATCACAGGAAGGATACTAAAAATCAATGTGACTTGGGTAGCACTTAGAATTGGATGCTAAAGATGTTCCAATAGGAAGTTTTTAAAACAAAAAATAATTAGCATGTGTGATCACTCCCGGTAGAAGGTTATAGGGATTATGCAAGGATGATCACGTTCAACAAAACAGGTTACATGGCATTTGAGAAATAGGTGGCTAGTCTGATGAAAAATAATGCAATTATCCAAAAATCTGAAATTTTGTTATGGCTATTGTGGAATGTTATGATTTATTCAAATGTTGAGAGCACATGTGATACTTAGGTTTGGAAAAGCTTGACTTTCTTCACTGGCAAAGGATTTTATTTACTGTTTAATTTTGTCAATATGAGAACACTTCGAAAATTGGCCCTGAAAACTGTTGCTTTTGGTTGTGTTTCCCTTTTATTTAGCCTTGTGGCAAATAATGGGGAAGAACAGTGCAAAATGTAAGAGCAATTCATTATTTTTAGTAATATTAATAGCAGCAACTGAGTTAAGAATGCAGTTCTAATTTCATTATTTAAATAACGCAGGAACACCTCTTAATTTTACACAAACAAAACTTTACTGACTTATAAAATCAGGTAGTATTGCTTTTTTTTTCTAATTATTGTACTAATAGCTAACAGGTAGTAGAAGTTTGCTATTTTTTAACTACATTCATCTGCCTTAGGAGAGAAAAGAATAAGAAAAATACATATTTGTATTAGTTCTGTAAATGCTATGATGGCATGTACATGTAACATTCTCAGGCAAATAATAATTGCTTGTAAGTTCAGACGTTTTGTAAGTGTTCTCTCACTTGGTCATTATTGCCTAAGCAGCATTTCAGTTTGAAAACATGCAATTTGAGAATAGCAACTAAGCACGGTATAGAATTAGAATAAATGACTGAATGGCACAAGTTATACAATCTGACTTACAGAAATCTGCAGGATAGTGTAATAATATGCATCTTTTATTTTTGAACAGTGTTTATGGCTGTCCTTTGGCAAAAAAAAGAAAAACACAAGATAAGCAACCCCAAGAACCAGCTCCCAAAAGAAAACCCTTTGTGGTTAAAGCAGATAACTCTTCAGTAGATGAGTGCTATGAAACTGATGGCACAGAGGAGATGGATGAAAAGGAAGAGGAAGAAGAGGAAGAGGATGAAGAAGAGGAGGAATATTCTGATGACAATGAGGAGCAAGGTGATGAGGAGGAGGATGAGGAGGAGATAGATCGAGAAGAAGAAGAAGAAATTGAGGAAGAAGAGGAAGAGGATGAAGAGGAAGGTGAAGATGTGGAGGATGAAGAGGAGGAGGAGGAAGAAGAGGAGGAGGAGGAAGAGGAGGAGGAGGAAGAACGTGGTAATAATCAGAGTATTAGTAAAAAGTAAACACAGTGTGTTTTCTGGGTTAATCTTCCAGTATGGTGTGTGAGGATTTAGCTGCGCAGTTCTCATTAAAGCTAATGGAAGTCATGCAGTTAAATCTCTCTGCTCCACACTGAAAATATACCCCACCGTGTTCTTTTAACATTTATTTTAATAAGGCTGTCTTCCAAATATTTTTTACTACACCATCACTTTCAAACAAGGAGGGTGGAGGTGTGTTTGTGCTAAAAGTGCTTGCAAAAAAAAAAAAAAATTAATCCAAATAATGATTTAATGCATGCAGTTACCAGGAAAATGTTCACAAAGGTACAAGCAAAGCATCAGCTACAGCTGGATGCCTGCACTGATCATGCAAGTGTATTTGCTGGATTTACTTACATAATGTCAGTGATTGCCCACTTAAATTCTGTCACAAGTTTGCAGATAATTTTTCATTAGCAAAAATGGACCTATTCCCTTTGAAAATTCTACACTCCATATTTTTTCCACCAAGAAACTATACAGAATGAACTGTTACGGTACAGTTTTGTTCTTTGAGACTTGGGTGTTATGTACTTTAATAGATTATATAGAGAGTGAAAGATTTACATAGATTAAGTCTTTCTAAATTTCTTACTTCTGTTTTTAATACGCTGGCATAAATGTCATTTAAACATATACGTCCCTGTTACTAATATAAAAGTAGCATTGTGATTAACCTATTCACCTTCCTCTTTTTTGGGATATTGGACTCTGTATTAGGTATATAAACTAATACTTTCTAAAATATATAATCTCTGTCCACTTACTCAAGAGTCCATAGGCTGATGACAGACATCATAATGCACTGGGGTGAAATGAAAGAATCATGCAAAACTTAATGAGCTATCTAAAAAGTATTTTGTTCCCATTTCCAGGGAACACGTTTTTGGTTGGGTAGATTCACCTTTCTAACCAATAAAAATATAAGAAAAGCTTTCAGCACTCCTCAGTTGGATTCCTCTTAGCAACCAGGTATGAAAGTTGTATGACTTTTGTTTCAGCATTCTGTAAGGACAGATCTTAAATCTTAGAGAAAGGCTTTGGAAGCATTCTTACCATTCAGGCAAGGTGGTGGCCAGCTCGGTGACTGTAAGCGTTTTCTCAGCTGAATCTGTAGCATTTCCTCAATTGATTAAATTTGCCAACAAAATTGGTAAAACACAAATTATCGATCTGGAGAAGTTACACAAGAGTTACCTAAGAACTTGTTGCAACAGGGAAGACACTTCCTTTTGCATGGAACTCTGTTTTTTCAGAACCTGAAGGAGAAGCTATCTTAGATCAGGCTGGTGTGCAACAGATACTGCTACCCTGATGGGCAAGTGCAGGAAGTCTAACAGGTTCTTTAAAAGTGACTGATCTTGCTGGTGTTTAGGTCATGGTGAATGTGTTGCAGTGGTTTGGGCTGATATGAAAAACTTTGAATCTACACTATCAAAAATGATTTAAGGAAAAAAACTCAAACAAAACTCAAGAGCTCAAGAAAATTGCTTCTGGCAAGCCAGCAGGCTTGATACTAAATTTACTTTTACTGACATTATGAAACACAGTGCTTTACTTATTCCAGCACAGTTACACATGCAGTAGGTGGTCGTAGTCAACCTATAGAGGGTAACGCTGGTTTTTGACTGCTTTCCTTCCATATATAGTAGGCTGTGGTTAAGAACTGCAAGATAAGAATTTTACAGAAGTACTTACATTACCTGTTCTGCATATAACATTGGATTAAAATTCATACAGGTCAAGTTTTTCTTAGGATCCCATGTTATTCCAGTGATAATACATATGTTTATGGATAAACATATTCTTATATATATTCTATGTAGAAGATTATCCATTAGGAAAAAGGTTCATAAAATGGGAAGGATGATAATAGAATTTTAGAAGAAAATTATTTTATGATCTTTTATGATCAATTAAAGAGGAAAGTAATATGGGATTCATCCTGCCAAGGAGCAGGATTTGATAACACAATTTGTTCTTGGTGAGGTCTAAAAGCTAATTAGTAAAGCAGGTTTTCTTGGATAGTTTATTTCCTATTTGTTTTGATAGGCATCCTGTCATTTATTTTTTTTTTTTTCTTCTGATCATAACAAAAGCAACTCTGGCGGAATTTGGCCCATTTATTTTCCAGGAAAATGAAGTGGAACCAAAGTTAGGGGGTCTAAAAATAGGTGGTCTGAATACAGCACTTGCCTGTATCTACTGAATGTGGGAAAAATAGGTCTAGCAGATCTGAATTCACCTGTCTGAATCACTCACTGCTCACTTCAATTTAAATATTATAGTAAACCACCATCCATCCTCTAAGACACCTTAGCAGGTAGTCTGAATGTGTTTTACTCTTCCTTTCCTTAGAAACAAAACTATTCTCTGGAGACTAGGATACCTGCACAGGGTTCATAATAGTTCCTGTCACTTGCGCTATTGCTGCTATAAGCCCTGCTAGCTTATAGCAGTTTATAAATTTTCCATAGTATAGAAAAATGTCTAGCTGGACAAAATAATTAAAATCTTAGTATCAATGATAGAGTTGACCCAGCCAGTGTTTCACCACAACGCCAACAATTAAGGGAAAAAAGATAAAAGACTGTTTCCTAAACTAAATTCAGTTTTCTGTTAGAAAAGGATAAATTCCAAGAAACTCCAGTTCCTCATTGGCATGTCACTGCCCATGCTTTCTGATAACAGCAAATGAATTTTGATTTCTGGAAGGATTATAGGCCATATAGGCACATAATTCTTACTGAAAATATTGGGACATTTTCTGAAAACATTTTGGCTTTTTTGAAAATCACATGTTTCCAGGCTAGTCATTGGTAAGTTCCATTGGACTTGGAAGATACAGAAGCATCCTAAAGCAACACTCTTACAAATCTTGAAATACCTGTTAAAGAAAGGACTTTTTATTGAATAAAAATTAATGCTTAAAATTCTCCATCAGTGGCCAGCATATCCTCTCTAAACTTCTATTAAAAGTACTAAATCTCTTTAAAGAACAGGTATCCATCTACCTTATCAAAAAGCACAGTAGTCCTAACAAGCCCTTATGAACAGCACCTGTTAAAGAAAAGATGAATCTTTCCAATTTCATTTATATCCTAGAAAAAAGGGCAGACAGATGACCTTTGTTAAGATAACCTAACCTGTAAATTCCAATCCAAATTGGAAGTAAATGAATGAAGGAGGAAGAGAAAAGGCTGCTTTTGGAGCTTCGCTTCTATGTAATGATTACAGCTTGAAACCTTTGTCTTCAAATCTGAAGGGCACATTTGATTAGCAAGGCAAACTGAAATATTTTCTCCTTGTCAGAGGAGCTCACTTCAGGTAGCTGGGTCCCAAAGATTGTTTCACAAAGCTTTTCTATTATAGAAAGAAATCTCCGTTGGAGGAGCTACCGGAACAGATGTTCCAAGGCACCATTTAGCCTATATCACATGAAGACATTCAGGATGGCTTGTACTCCAGGTATTCCATAATTCCTCAGGGGCAGGAGGAGTCAGGCAGATTCTAGATCTAAAGAAACTTGATACATCAACCAAATTCATTTCAGAGATGCTAATGCAATTTACTAAAGTGAATCGCTGAGATATGTAATTCTGCTAGACAATCCCTTTCATGATCTAATAAAGTCAAAGTAGCTGACAAATATAATATCCTGATCTGTGAGACTGCACTTAGTTTTTAATTAAAATAGCTGTAAGACATAGATAGCAGTACATATTCAATGGGACATGATACCATGGGCATTAATTAAAACAAGAGTTATCACATGATAATAGAGAAATGTTCCACCTGTTTTAAAAATATTATGTGTTGTTAAACTGAACAGTTATTTTTAAATGCTGGTAAAAATACTTATTTTTTCCTCCATTTGCAATGAACTAGGCTCAGATGCACAGGTCCTTATAATTTGAAATCCTCCTACAAGTTTTATTAGTACCGTTAGTGCTCTCCTTTATCTTCCCGATCCCTTCGTTAGATTGTGTGTGTAGCAATTATGCATGTCCCTCTAAGCAAGAGGAGATGCAAGCACCAATCTAAAGATAAAAGGATCACGTGTGCTGAGGAAATTGTGGCAGCGCATAGCTTGCCAACTGTCCTCGCAACTTAAGAAATTCTACGTCTTCAGAAAATTAGAAAATACAGATATGTATTAGCAAGGTGGGCTGTTCAGGCTGCTGACTACCACTCGTATTCATTTATTTAAATTCAGAGCAGAAAGCAGTCATCTGCTTAGTGAATAGAGTAAGTGTCCGATACTAACCAGAGCGGAGAGCTAGACTCACAGGTACCTCTTAGGCAAAACGTTGAATAGAAGAAATTTGCAGCTTTAAATGAAGAAGCCAGAAAACAGCATTTTACTATTTAAAACAATGTAACTGGAAAGAAGAGCATTTTCCAGAGCTGAAGAGGACTTTTAATAAATATATACCAGCCAGCCTCACTACATGGAATCATATATTAACCCTGTGCTAATAGACTGTGTTGCTATATCATTTCATTTGTTTTATAAAAGAATATAGGAGCTCTTCTTTTTTTCCTGCTTCTGAATAAGGGGAATGGTGAGCAGACAGTTAGCTGGATTTAAAACTGTGAGTACAGCCAAGCTCAGAGGGTTCTGGGCATCAAGTCTAGTCAGAATCCAGTCAATAGTAGTGTACCCCATGGATCAATACTGGGTCCAATACTGTTCCAGTTATTAATGACTTGGATAATGCAGCAGAGTATACCCACAGCAAAGCAGCTGAGGATTGAAAACTGGGTTGTGCTGCCATTCACACCAAGTCAATCATAAGCCAGCAATGTGCCCTGGCAGTTAAGAAGGCCAATAGGGTACTGGACAGAGGACTAGGTAAAGCCTAAGAGCAGGCCTCTACTCAGCCCTGGCGAGGCCAACTGCAATGCTCGGCCCAGTGTTGGGCTCCTCAGCATTGAAGAGAGATGGAGCTGCTGGAGTGAATCCAGTGATGGGCCATGAAGGTGTTGGAGGGATTAGAACATCTGTTATGTGAAGAAAGGCAGAGAGAGCTGCTATGGTTTAACCTGGAGAAGGCTCAGGGTAAATCATGTGGTTGTGTAGAATATCTGCTGGGAGGGAGCAAAGAAGATGAAGTGAGACTCTTCTCAGTTACGCCCAGTGACAAGATGAGAAGCAATGGGCACATACTGAAACACAGGCAGTTCCATCTGAATCTAAGAAAAAGATGATTTTTTTTTTTTTTTTTTCATTTTGGGGTGACAGAACACTGGAACAGTTCACCTAGAGAGATTGGATTGATTGAGATTCTCCATCTTTGGAGAAATTCAAAAGTCATCTCGACACAGTGCTGGGAAGCTTTCTGTGGCCTTGCTTGGGAAGAGTGCTTGGACTGGATGATCTGCAAAGGTCCCTTCCAATCTCAACCATTCTGTGATTCTGTGAAGAAAAAAAATACAGTGCTAGGGTAGTTCAGCAATAAAATATGAACAACAACAACAATAGAGCTGTGGCTGGAAGACCTTTACCTTGGTCATTACATTTTTTTCTTCTAGATTTGATGGTAAGGTTGCCCTTTTGGTCTTGTTACAAAGTACACAAGCCTGGAAGTGTTTGTTGAAACCACTGCACTGGACAAACTTTTAGTAATATCTTCTTTCTGCACTGAAGATATATAGATATATAATATAGATTACTACATATCTTGTTTTTTAGCAGTTAGTGTTATTTCATCTAGAGACATTCAGACTAAATGTTTTCACTTATTTTTTGGAGAGAAAAAAATTAAAAGAATTTAAAACAAGTAATTCAGAGTTGAAAACCTCAAGGCTACACAGTAGGATGGGGAAAGAGCTAATCAGTGCCCTTTGGGTATCTCCAGTTCTTGTGGAAAAGATTCAGGTCTATTTATTGCACTTATTACATGTTAGTTCTTTGGATGGTTGGTTGGTTGGTTGATTGCATAACATGAATGCTATGTTAACTTAGGAAGTTTTCACTGATTGGTATGTTCTGTGTTGTAGGTGTTTACTATTTGCTGCTTACAGTATAATTTGTTAATGGCATCCTTTAAACATTATTTTTAATACTCTGAACTGATATTGGGCCTGATACTGAGCTCGTTAACATCAGGATAAATCAGTGATATCTTTATTTAGGTAAATAGAGTTCTATTTACATGAGATAGTGTTGCTTGTGTCACACACAACCTCTCCTTCCCTTTGAAGAACCATTTTAAAAGAGACTGCCTTCTGTGTAAATGTTTAACTCTGAAATTCAGTAAACCTTTCAGGCTCTGCCTAGAAACCTATATGAAACTTTACACAGTTAGTAGTCCTATTCATTTTTACTTCCATGTTTAAAGTTAGGAAGGTATTTAAATGTCATTCTGATTTGGGAAGTTACATACTTAGCTCTGTTCCTACCAAGAGAAGGCCTTAAATTATATTATGAAATATCTGATTCTTGCAAAAGATTCAGTTATAGCTTTTTGTAGTGTGAAGAAATTATTCACCTTTAATGAGACAGATTATAGATCTTCCCCATACACAACTTGTGTTGACATGAGTAGAAATTCTGTAGAAGGTTTTGGGATGCTTAGGGTGCTCACAGTCTGGACTTGAAGGCCTTAGTGAGAGCATCGCACCGAACATTCGGCACCACGCTAGATTTAAATGTGATTTCATTCTGAATCTGTTTTATGTGTGCATTTCATTGCTTTTGGTTTAGCTCACCGACTCTTCAGTGTTGGCTGAATGTGAGATGTTGAACCCATTGGAATGTCAAATTGTTTTGGTGTTTTTGTGTGCGAGGACCTTTATGCAATCTTGACAGAAAAGTAAGTCTGGAAAGCAACCATATATCCCATCAGTGTTTTGTTTGGTATTCTCACAAAGTGCAATCCATAAGAAGAGGGTGTGTATTTCTGTATTTCCTTTGCATCCTTCTGCCTGCAAAAAGAGAAAAAACAGAGTGGATTCTTGAATCTACTTCTTTCATCTGTTGTCTGACGGGATGGTATAGTAAAACTACTTCTTTCTGGAGTAAGGTAGATTGGAGAAGTCATTCAAAATTAAAATGCTGTAGTGTTAGAACTGTATTCATATTCACAGTGAGAGTCTCTGAAAACACTTCCTTCCCAGTGATCTACTATTTCTGGCACAACAATGCCCAAAAACTGTTGCTTATGCTATATCATGCCTTAAAGATCCTATAGTGAATTCAATTGTTTATCAGCTCTTTGCATCCACATTTGCAATCATAACAACTTGTTATCTTAGAAAGTCTCACCTCTGGGATATGGCACTCTGGAAAACACATTCACAGGACTGCATTGTTCAGACTTGCGTGGCGGCTTACACAGAGACTACAGACTCTGCATTAATCCTTCTTGATGATACAGATGTGAAGATTCTTAAAAGTATTTGAAAAAGCTTTGCTATGTTATAGCAGTGTTACAGGTTCCTGTTTTTCCTCTTCTGTTTATAATACAGCTCTAAGGATGAGTTTTGATCACTTTATTCATTTACAGTTCCCACTGGACTTAAAATATTTGTCCCAAAAAGTGGTGAACACAATGGCAACATTTCACCCTGAAACGTATCTGAGAAGAACTTTATTTGTTTGCTGTAGGAGTTAATTTAGCACTGTAACAGTTCTTCCAGGAGATAATGAAATGGAGTAAAATTCCGGACTAGGTTGCTCATTTCTTCTGATCCCTATGTACTCTCATGAATCAAATTCGCAGTCCTGCCAAATGCCTCAAGTTACAGAAACCCCATGTAACTGAAAAATGCAAACAAAAATATGAATAAAGTATTCTTCTGAAGCCAAAGCAGTGGCATCTAATAAACAAATTTACCTAATCCTGAATATCTTTTATTAAGCAAGCATTTCTTCCTCTTATTATGGGTTTCAGAACAATTCAGTTTTGTTCTTCTGTCACCTATACCACACATGGCGTAGTTCTTTTATATCACAAGAGGTGCTTTCCTTTATATGAATTAATTTATTCTATGAATGTTCTGTGAAAGCAAACTGTAGGAGCCAAATTAGTAAGCAAGATGGCAGTGAAGGCCAATTCATTCCTCGGAAGACTGAGGAAAAAGAAAATCTGAGGAAAGAAGCCACCTCAAGGAGTTTGGTTATGGATGTGAAATAGTAATTAGGGAAGGTCATTGAAATGGTTATAGCAATTAAGCGAGTTTTTGTCACTTTTGTTGTTAAAATCCTCAGAATTATTTGGCATATAAAGGCTTCATACAGAAAGTACTGAAAATAGTCACTAACATTAGGTATATAAAGTTATAATAGCAGAGTTGTTGAGTTTTTTTCATGTCATTTCTAAGGAACTCATGCCAGATATTATATGTTTTATGCACTGAATATTACTGTTTAGCAGAAATTTGGGGTAGCACTGTAGGATACATTTTTGACAGTTAACAGGATTGACAGTTTAGCATTGGATGTGACTTGATTAGCTGAACTGATCAATCTGATAGTTCTGGCATCCCAAAAGCTTGATGTTTGTAATAGGGAAAGTGGTAGTTTATTTTTTAGCACTGTTGTTGTAAAGTCAAAGGTACTCCACAATTGTAAAACATCTGAATTTACAATTGAGAAACAATACAAGCAAAAAAGGCAAGCAGGAATTTTCTTCCTTATGCTCCTTAGATATGGATTATTGAAAGTGATAAGTGATAGGTTTGTGTGGCATAAATGCTTCCAATGACATAACATGAAAGTGTTTTCAAATCTGCACAGGTCCACATCAGATGAGGGTTATATCCTTGCTTTCTTTCAGAGCATATGTGATGAGGTTACATTGTTGACATACACACTTCTAAAGTGTGCTATGCAACTGCTTTCTTTCTGATTTCTGTTGTATCTTATATATCAAAACTTATCTTGATATATCAGACATATATCAAAAGTTTCACCAACTGCCTCAATATTTAAAAGAAGTCTGTGTAAAAATTACATCAGCTAAGCAGCTTCCAGGACAGCCTGCAAAGCACTGGACCAAAATCTTTTGAGAATAACCTTTAGCTGCTTTGTTATCATCTCCAGTAATTAAAACTATCATTCAGTTTTAAAGGCTGACATCCAACTGAAAGTTGAAAGTTATTTTGTGTTCCATGGCAATATGTTGAATAAAACTTTGCCCTCGGATAATTAAGCACAAAATATATTTGATAAAGCAGCAGTGGAAATACAGAATGACTAATAATTATTACCAGATTGTTAGGAATAGGTCTAGAATTAAAAACAAAACAAAAATAACAACAAAAAACTTATGTTTATACTATAGTCTGTTATTATCTAATGAGAGTTATCTGTGTGGGCTTCTCTGAAAATACAGCCAAGAAGGGCACCTTCTAAGTACTAGAACATTTTTGGGGGAGCCAAAAATCCTCCTACATTTGATGGAGGGGGGTGAATTGTTCAGAATGCAATGAAAATTCTGCCCCTGTCTGTAAGTCTGGTACCGGAACTGAGTGTAAGAGGTGTTGCAGTACTTCGATACCACATTTTCTTCTTTCCAAGCAGAGAAGAGTAGCTAGACTGGAGACTGTTTTGCATAAGTAATGTTCTCAAGTACTCCGCTGAAGCTGTATCATCTCCTAGAAAAGAATTCAAAACGAGCAGTAGACCAAAGTGGGTCATTCTGGAAAAGCAGGACATACCAGATTCTTGCCTTTGCTCCAAGGACACAATAGTTATGTTTTATGAATTGACTGCTTAATATTAAATTACAAAATCGGTCCTGGGAGCAGGGATCAGCAACCACATTACTTTCTTGTAGAATAGTGCCTTTGTATACAATGTACTTTGAATGCAGTATATTTTTGCATGATCCAAATAGTATGAAAAGAAATACGTCTAGACGTTATGGTACTCTTGTGTTTTCTGCTTCCTAATAGAGCCTGCCACCTGTCTGGATTGTAGTGTGGTGACTTGTATACTTTTTGAGGGGATGTAGTGTTCAATCCACTTGAACTGGGAAAGGTTTTAGTCTTATAGTTCTTTAGCAAGTGATGTGCTAGACAATATATTTTATCTAGAGAAGAAAGGGAGAAAGGCATGAAAAAATGAAGGAACAAAGAGGAAGTTCTTCCTTTGGCTATAAATTAAGGCAAGGGAACCAAAAGAATGGATCATGGGATGCCTTTGGCTGACAGGTATGTATTAGAGCATACCTGCTGGATTGGGCCCCTCTGGGAATTTAGGTGTGGAAACCTAAACAGTATCTAGAACATTTTGAGACTTAAAAAGGATATAGATGCGGAGCTTCTTAAGACTGTGTCTGTTTGGATAAACTTAGAAGCAAATTCTTAAGTAATTGATCAGGGTATGAGTTTTGACTGTCTCAAACAGTCTCCCGGGTAGATGAAGTTTCTCCGAAGTTTAAGGAGTGAATGAACAGATAAGGTATCATTGAAGCAATCAAGAGAAATAAATCTTTTTATAATATGAAAGGCAAAACTGTTAAACTTGACTTTATCTGCAGGGAGGATATGAAGAGTGATGAAGCAGAATTTAGAAATACAAAAATAAAAGTAATCGTAGTGTATTCATAAAACAAGGGTAATAGTTCTTTGCAAATGTGTGTTTTGCTTGAAATGGGTGTATTGCACATCACAGGGTGATGCAGTAAGGAAATAAGGTACACAATTTATCTGAGCTTTGGAAAGTGTCTGAAGCAATTCAATTTAGTAAATGTATTTTGAAGTCATAAAACATAATACAGCACCACATATAAAGGGACAGAGGGAACAAGTTCATGTTGGGTGGGTTAATTCTATTGGCTCTTAAGGACCTCAGGTACTTCTGTGTGCAGAAATTTAAGTTAACAAAACTAGAGCCTAAAAATAATCGTGCAAGATGCAGCTGAGAGAGAACAATATGTCAGGGTGACTTCAGTATGAATCGCATGCTGAATACTTGAAGAAAAAAAAATATTTCAGGCAGAAATAGAGGAATTGACTCTGATCTCATGCACATTGCTTCTACCAGTGTGCCTCTGCAGCGCACTCCAGTAAAACAGTTCCTGACTTGAACTATCCTGAGACCAGATTCAGATTCAGGATCTAATGTTACGCAGTGGATGATTCTCTCTGTACCTCTATCTATGTATGTGTCTCGGAAGACTGGCTGTTGTAGTTGTTTGCTTGACTGTTCCACACTGAAGTTCACAGTTTCTGTGTGGCCAGCTGGAGTAGGTGCCCCAGCTGGAATATCATGCAGTGAGACTGTGCTGCTCTGACAACCAGGTTAATGCAGGCTCCGCGACTGACATCACACTTGGCAGGTATAGTTAGTTGGGAATATATACAAATCTACGTATATATGTAGGTGGGTATATTTCCCCCAGGGAAATTTTTCTCCTCATGACACATAAGCTTTCATTATCAGGGCAGATAATACAGTGCAGATCTGAACAACAGTGGGAAATCACTGATAGGAAGAAGGACCTGACAGTTTCTAAAATGACAGCAATGTACAGTCTTAAGGTGGACTGAAAGTTGGAATAGTCTCACTGGAAATGTTTTGGCAGATGCAACAGCAGAAGGAAAAAAAAGGTGTTTGTTTGTTTATTTGTGATTTTTTTTTTGCTCTGCTACCATAACTTACATTTCTTGAGTTTGACAGGTCTCTAGACAAGGCTGCCACTCAGGTACTATAATCTCCACCCCAGTGCCATAGATAGTCTGTACACAGAGTGTAGAGGGCAAATAAACAGGAAGTAAAACTCTTTCCTGAGATCTATACCACTGAGTCAACATCAGATTCTACTGTCTTGTTCACCATCTCTTCAATCACAAGAATTAAAGACTACTTCTGTATGAATGAGTAAAACGGGACAGGGTTCATTAATGTAAATGCTGAGTCCACGTATTACAATATCACTTGTGTTCATACAGATAAGTTTTTACCTCCCAAAATAGGAAGACCTCATCCAAAACTTCTTGAATGTGTCAAAAAAACCCACATCCTTTGAGAGTCCCTACCCATCATTACTATACTGTTCCTGGATTTTTTCTGGAAGGGTACTGATTCAAGCAAAGCCATGATCAGGGCTTCACTAACAATTTAATGGTATGAATGGTTACTTGCCACTGTTGGGTCTGATGTGCTGTCTCTGATTAGTTTATTAGTTTATACTTGGTTGTAACCAAGGAGGTAAAACACCCTGTGACATTACTTCCTCCTTACTCTCGTGAGTATTACTCAACCTTCCCTGCCACTTAAACCATGGGAAATGAGGGAAATGTAGAAGCTGGATCATAGGGTAAACTATGGGAAATGAGGGTAAATGTAAAAGCTTTTATTAGGGGTTTATTACACCTAATAAAACAAACCGCTAATAAAAGCTTTAGCCTGTCTTTCATGAAATGTTTCAAAAGTAATCTGTCACTGATGCATATAAAAGTCTTTGTCCTTGCAGACCCATTGACGCTAAAATGTGTGAGGAGATAGAAAGAGAGGGAGGAAGAAATTTCAAGACTATAGTATTTAAAAGTTCTGTCATCCACTGGAGTGGTATTAATATGTACTGGTCCTCTCATTCAGACATGTCAGATTATTTTCATAGCACAAAGAGTATTCCCTTGAAAATCAAATACAACTCAAAATAAGTAATTACATTTATAATGAAGATCATGTTCATCCAATATGATATAAATACCTCCACTTCATTTATATAGGCACAAAACATTCATGCCATCCAAAGCAGCCTTCTGGTCCCGTCAGCATCAACCTTTGCCTATATAATTTTGTCTCTGTCCGAAAGTAGCTCTTTTCAGATAGCTTCTTCCTCCCTGCGGTTCCTTCTCTGTCAAAGATATTGTTGATGTTCAGCAAAGAGTAATTTGAAAGTTCAGAGTAAAAACATTTGGGAAAGGATACGTCCCATCCAATATAAGGCCTCTATTGTGCAGATGTCTTTGCGTAAACTGGTTATCAAGGAGCTCCTTCATTACTCTCAACTTCATTTATAACCATTCAAGAGAAATAGTCACTTCCAGGGAGCAACTCATCCAATCTGCTTTAGATACCTACCTTAGGATAGTATAAATCACATTCCAGGATGCATGTTTTTGTCCATTGCCTGCAAATGGAGTCTGTATGACTAATTTATATGGAGATAAAAGTTGAGTCAGATATATGGATGTCTGCTTGGAGTCAGAAACCAAAACTGAATCAAAATCAGTGAAAAGTGATTACATATCTCTACTGTAGCAGTTTCCGACTGGTCTCTCTTGGAGAGTAGAATGTGAAAATGTCTGTTTATGAGCTGATTTTTTTCTTTTTTTTTGGCTGCATCTTTTGCAAGGCAATTATCATAGATTTAGGTATTTAGGTAGGGGTCAATGTCTCCTAAGCAACCTTTAAAATAGTCCCATGAGAAACTCCATATCAGTAACTGAGTGGGTGTCCTCCCTTTGATGCATCTGATCCTCTACCCCCCTGCTGTGTCCCTTCTGTACCCCAGTATTTGGCGAATAGCTGTGGCTGCCTCATTGCCTGCTGAGCTGTGGAAAGCTGAGCAAAAGCAAGAAAGTGCTAGATACTCCACTGAGTCATTCCATGCCTATATCTGAGACAGAACATCTTCCCTCCCTCATATAGACTTCCTGGGGAGCAAAAGTAGGATCAAATGAGTATCAGCCATCATCTAAAGCCATCTCATTATTTGCCCAGCCAGAAACTAGGTTAAAACAGTTGAGGGATGATTGAACCTGGTTATGGGTATAAAAACACCAGCCAGATGACTGGTAAAATTGAACTGCCCTTGAAAATCTGGCCATATCCATTTCTGATCACAGATATTCTCAGCAAGTTCTTTCTCAAACCTAAACTTATGACTTCATACCAAATATTATTGACTTTTCATAATCAAAGGGTCCTTATGTACTTAGAGGAATCCCAGTAAGTAATTGAAAAGTTGTCTGTTTTTTGTTGTTTTGTTGGTTGGTTTGTTTTGGTTTTTGCCTAGTGAGGAAAAAAAAAAAAAAAAAAAGCCCTTTCCAGGTTTGTTTATTGACTTTTAGCTTTTTGGAATGCTGTTTGGCTGTCAGAATGAGAAGGCATGGAGTCAGGAGACATGTCGGTCATGTCAGAATGGAGGGTGCAATGGGAAAACTGAGGAGAATGATCGTTTCCCTTTATTGAGCATTTATGACATATCTGGATCATTATTTCTAGTTTGGACCTCACTCGTACAGGAAAGCCTTAAAATACTGGAGTCCAGTGCTCAGCCACCAAAATGATTAAGGAGCAGGAGCACATGATATACAAAGAGGAACAGAGAAATGGGTTTGTTCTGTCTGATTAAGACCGAGTTAAGTTAAGAGGAGCTTAGATAACTCAGATAACTCCTCTAAGGGGAGGGTAAAGAGAAGATGGAGCTGTGCAGCAATAGTATGAGAAGCAACAGACATAACTGGCAACAAAAGAAATTCTGATTAGAAATTTAAGAAAGAATTTTTCATCATGAGCATGGTTAAACTGTAGTTCAGGTTGGCCGGAGATACTGCGGTATCTATCTCCCTTCTGGGAGACACTCAGAACTGGAGTGGACAGGGTCCTGAGCAATCTGCTCTAAGTTGGTGCTATTTTGGGTAGGGGGTTGAACCAGGTGACCTCAAGAGGTCCCTTCCAACTCCAACTAGTCTGTGATTTTCTGACACCAACAGTAGAAATATGAGATGCTCTAGGATCAAAGAACGGCAAGCATAGTCTTGTGGTGAAAACAAGAAATCATAAATAAGCCAGGCTCACCATCTGGCGTCAGAATCTAAAGAATTTTTAAGATACTGTAGCAATGTCTGTCATTAGAAGCAAGAAATCTTGACTGTTCAGAGGAGCTCTATCAGATATCTTCATGATCTTTTTCAAAACTGTACAGAGATTGTCAGATAACTTATAGGAACTGAGGTTGGGAAAACATAGATGTTGAACAAATAACGTCATATCTAAAGTTGTTTGAACCCTAATCATGTTCTGCATTATCTAATGGTCTCTGTCTCTATCTAAGTTTGTGCCTAATTCTGTGGCATTAGTGGGAATAGCTCAAGTAATAAGAAATAATAACTTCTTTATTCTGCCAATAGTTTATAAGAATATTTGTAGCACAGATTGCTATTCATGCAGCTTTGACATAGACAAGACCCAATAACAGATAACAAGGATTGCTTAAGCAAAGCAAAAGTATTTGTGGGGATTGAGTATATACAAATTTACTTATACAAAATCATTTAGTTGTAATCCATACAAATTCTGATTAATACAAAAATCTCTATCTTCATAATTATGGTGATGTCAAAATTATCCATCAAATTTCATTTTTACAATTTCAAATATATTTTAAGAGGGAAAATAGGAAAAAAAAAGTGTTTATTATGTAACCCTTTCACAAACAGAAATAAATTCAGATCTCTGAGAATCCCTTTTAGTCCTTAGGGAAAAAAAAAAAAAAGAAAAATCAGTACTTATTTTTCCAGTGATCAAAAACAGATAAAAGAGGAAATGGAAAGATCAAAATGTTACAGATAGAAAAGAAAAAAAAAAAAAGGAAGAAAAATTACAGTAAACTACAGTAAAGTTATGAACAGTATTTGAAAGTCTGAACAGACTTGCTCTGTTGTCCTCCTACTTTATAATACTGAATCCTGCAATGACGTGCTGTAGACCTTTAGCTCTCACCTTCCTTGCTGTACTTAGTAACTTCCACTCTTCATTTACTTTACTTTGGGCTTTGCTTATTATTTGAATGGTACAATTATTGTAAGAGATCCTAAATGGTAGAGCCCTAAACAGTGTTATAACTATTATAATTATATGTAGTGAGCTGAGGGGGAGGAGTGAAAAAAACAGATATAAGGGAATAATTGAAGCGCATCAAATAAATACTTGAGCAATTATTTTATTAGGCAATATAAAATCTGTATATGATACTCTCTACCATAAAAATAAATTGCTTTGGTCTTTACCTAAAGTATTTTCACTGTAAATGAACTTCAGGAGCTTTTGCAGAGGCAAAGAGTTGCACAGGGTCAACTTCAGTGTTCAGGAGTGTCCAAATCTCTTGTTAATAGGAGTGTTCAGTTTTTCCGAGACTTTGGTTAGGCCCTTGGAGAGCTGCATATGTGCTTTATTTCTTCAGTGTGGAGTGAAGAAGAAATCAAACCCATTTCAGAAGTTGCTGGAAGGACGTTAAGTTTACTATCTCTTTGTGTTCCTTACTCATAGAATTTTTCCAGAGCAGAAAGCAATGTACAAACAAACCCTAAAATATGTTGTTGAAAAATTTGCAGATTTGGGATGCATTTGTGCCAACATTGTCTTGCTATATATTTCTCATAAACCAACTATTCTAGATTCCTAAAATACTTGTGTGATGTGGAGATATATCTACATATCTCACTTCACTGCTTAGAAGGAGGAAAATTGTAATGCAGTGGTATCGTATGCTGAGCACTTAGGAACTGACAAGTGGCAGTAGCCAAAGCAGTGGAGTGTTCTAAAGCAGGCAGTGCTGCCTACAAAGTGAAACAAACAGTCCATCTGGGCAGGAAGCCTCTGTGACCACATAGGTTCGGATTGATAGCCAGCGTGTTTTCCCATGCTTGGGAAAAAGCAAGTGATTTGATACACAGACCACAGGTTTAGAAACACTTGTTTCTGAACTCTTTGGCCTTTATTAGGAATATAGCTGCTATATTACTGAAGTATCATTGCCTCTCTCTGCAGAATCTCTCAAACTAAATGCTTTATATTTTCCTTTTCAAAAAGAAGGTGCTGTTTTGCATGAGTCCTTACACTAACAATATAAAAAGTTGTTTATTTTGCCAATATATTGCCATATGTATGTGATAGGAACAAAGGGAGCAAGCAGTTAACCCCTTAAAGGTCAAGTCCTTGTTCTGCAGGGACACCTCGTATGACCTGGAAAGAGTCACTCAACTTCTCTGTGTCTCAATCTCCCATCTGTAAAATGGGGTTAAAATACCTACCTCACAGGGGTGTTGTGAGGCTTTCTTAAATTTTTGTAAATGTTTGTAAAGTGCTTTGAGATCCTTGGATGAAAAGTGCAATAAGAAATCAAGTTTTTCACTTTTTTTATAGTGCAACACGAGAGTGCACTTATGTTCAGATGGCTGAAGGCTTATGGCTCTTTGAAGCTATTCCACGTACCCCTCACTATAATTTCCCACCTATCATATCCTGAGAACGACAAAGAACAAACTTTGCAAACAAAAATACCCAAACAGGCATGCTTTTGCTGGGATGATGGATTAAAAAAAATAAGTGGCATTCTTTTTAAACTGTGTTGCATATTTCTTGTCCATGCAACCAGTAGCTTACTGTAACATGGCATATGAACTTTGTTTACTTTTCACTTAATTCGGCCAATTTATTTCTTTCTGAGAAAAATAAATAAACAGATATTTCTCCCTGATTAAAAAAAAAAAAAACAAATTTGGGTCAAAGATTACAAAATTAGGAAGCGGTAGAATAGGTTTTAGTCTTATATGCCTATATGTCATTTAACAAAGAGCCATTAAACATCACAATGTAAAGGTGGGTACCTGATTAAATCATAGATAACATAGAAATATAAAATGAAACCAATATCAAATTTTACAGAACTGAATCAAAGAAAAGGCATATAGGTTCGTACAAAGCTGCGAGGATAACAAAATTTCCAGAGCTACCTTTAACTAATACACAAGCTAATTTAATGTTTAAGCCTTTGCATTAGTAAATAAGTGGCACAGGTGCTTCACAGATCAGAGAGCGCAACACTGATCAGGCAGTGATACTGAGCAGGTAAAATAGTACAAATAAATATGCTATTCCTCCAAATTAGGTGCTCATCAGAGAACGTAAGAAAAAATAGTCAGCTATTAAATAAATGCAAAGTAGAAAATGCAAGAAATGGCCAAAAATTGAATGAGGAGGAACAAAGCTTGATTAAATATTTTGTTTGCCTGCCTCTCTCATCCAGGATTCACACACCACATTTTCTTCACCTCCACCACCCTTTTTTCTTCTTCTTTTTAGGATTGAACGGGCAGGACACCTGAAAGGATATAACCAAACAAACAGAATAAAAAGTGTTATAGTTACAGCTTTCACCCTGCTTCACCTACTCAAAAGGAATTTACATGTCTTCACTCATACAGTACGTGATTCATATTTTGACTTTTCACTGTTGTGGAGGCAAAGCATAACAAAGTCCTCCTCTTGCGATCACATACATGACTCTCATTCATGTAAAAACAAGCACAAGAATCATTATTTAGGAAAAAAAAAAACTTGTTCACATTCCAAAAGCTTGCCTAGAGTATTCACTGCCTACCTGAACAGTTCTCTGGGTGACTCGCAGTAATAGATGTCTGCCTATCCTACACTTCAATATCCTGCTAAACTCAGATTTGTACTGACTTCACCAGTGTTTCTAGATGTCTTGTCCTAAACTTGAATGTACTGGCCATTTTGGAGATGTAGCTTGCTGCTTCTTTAACTACCTTTATATTCCTTCTTTCCATTTGACTGCCCAACAGATACAGTTACAAGAAGTGCCTCATAAAAGCAGCTGTTCCCAATGAGCAATATCTTATTGGCAACATTTTTTAGACTTAATATTTGAAGTAATATGGGATTTGTTAGTGTACTAAAACATAAAATAATTATCCAGTAATTCTTAACTACTTACTTGGATGCAAGATGGATTTTTTTTTTTTTTTAAATAGGAAGCTTAAGTGACATTCCTTACTTTTACACTGAAAAGCTGATGCTCTGATATACTTAATTTTTGAGGAACTGAATCCTAAATATGAATTTTGATTATCTTGAGAACAACAGGCAACTAAAATAAAAACACCTTTGATGATAAATAGGTAACCCACCATTGACTTTGAATATCTTGTCACTTAAAAATAATATACATCCTCTCCTGTTAATTATTTTCCCAGTGCATTAAAATAGGTAATATTTTACTTTTAGAATATTTTCTTTCCTAGACATAACCTGGTCACCTATCAGGTCTGTTTCTTAACTACAGCCTACTATCATCCCAGGATCCCTAACCACTGTGTAGGAGGAACACTATCTTCTGGTTGAAATATCAGTTATTGTGCTTTTGAGCTTTGTATTTAATATTATCTGATATATTACCTTGTCCACTGACATAAAAAAAAATATATATTTTTACTACAAATGCTTTCCTGTTATCAAAATATTAGTGTATGAGCCACCTACTACCTGAAATGTCCTGTTTTACTTCCTTTAACCCAAAACATCAAAGTCACAGCTTAGAAAATGCTATGCATTTAGGAGTACTGGTGTTGCAGATACATCAGAGCTGAAAAGATGACATCTCAAGATGATGGGCTAGATCTTGAGCAGGTGTTAATTGTCCTAGCTCTACCAATTGCTTTCAATTTACACCACCTGAAAAACTGGCCTAGCATGTCAATCTAGTGACAGCTCTAGGATTTTTTTTTTTTTTTTAATTGTGATGGAACACATTCAAATTCTATCTGAGTAGCTAATTAACAAAATACATTTTATGAGACGTTCATTAGTAAATAATGATGAATGTATATTTATTTTAAGAATGGGTCTAAGAAAGACATAACTCCTGATGTAAGATACCAGAAAATGCTCTGTGGATGATATTCATCTGACTAAATGTGGATATCTTTAACGTAGGCATCTACTCTGAGCCTGTTTTCCTGGAGATACAGGCACTTCTAGTGAGTAATTAATTTCATCCTGAAGAAGGTATCTTAACCAGGCCAGGTGAATTGTTCCTTTAAATCCTGTAGTTCTCTCACTGACCAGAACAAGAACACTGAATAGCTTGCTCAGATGTAGATGCCTGCTGTGCTTGTGTCTAAAATTTGGTGAGATGAATCTTGCCCTCAGGGCCTCACATTGGCACCATTTTATTAAGTTATGCCTCTGTTATTCAACAGTTGCTAAAGCAAAACTAAAAGAAATGTGGTAACTCGGTACCATTATGTTACACTATACAGGATAATCGTTGAGTCCTATGGTGTATATATAACTTGATGAATTGGACAAGCATATTTTCTTACAACTATATTGTGCATATAATTGCTTCTACCTTCATTTAACGAGTCTTTGAAAATTCTTATTTCTCCATAGTTTGCGTAGTTAAACTGATAGATTTTGATTTTTGCCAATGGTTCCACTAACTGAAATGCCATTTTGGTCTTTGCATGTAGTTATTGTCTATCTAGAGTTATTGGTGTATGAAGTGTTTCAAAAGTAATAATTTTGTGTTTGGTGTGTGTGCTTTCTTTCTTGATGAATATAAACTCATCAATAAGAGAATAAATCCAGTAGTACTCACTCCTTTACCATCTGCCGTATTTGGAGTGTGTCACACAAGAGTGAGAAAAGTTTGAAACGTAGGCAATTATGTCCTATTAGTTATATGATATATATATTATAACCTATAGAGCTGTAGATAAAGAAGTGAGAAGAGAAACCTAAGTACTTAATGTTTTAAATATTATGCTTAAAAAGTATAATATTTTTAGCAATAGCAGTGATTAGCATTGTGAATGTCTTTTCCTATCGGTACTGTGAAATAAATTCACGTGAATAGCAAACAAAAATAATATCATGGACTATAGAGAAATTCACTTCATAAGAGCAGTTTAAACTTAACTGCACATGGGCCTTAGTGTTATAGAATTGCTGTATGATTAACAATATTTGACATGCAATTTGTTTTCTGTCCATGCGATTGCAACAATAGTTCCAACTGTAGCCACTTTTTTTTCTTTTCTTTTCCTTTTTCTTTCTTTCTTTGTTTCTTTCTTTGTTTCTATTTTTTATGCAGAAGACCATCAAATGAATTGTCACAATACTCGAATAATGCAAGACACAGAAAAAGACGATAACAATAATGATGAGTATGATAATTACGATGAACTGGTGGCCAAGTCATTGTTGAATCTTGGCAAAATTGCAGAGGATGCAGCATACAGAGCCAGGACAGAATCAGAAATGAACAGCAATACATCTAATAGTCTGGAAGATGATAGTGACAAAAATGAAAACATTGGTCGGAAAAGTGAGCTGAGTTTAGATTTAGACAGTGATGTTGTTAGGGAAACAGTGGACTCCCTTAAATTACTAGCACAAGGACATGGTGTAGTGCTTTCAGAAAACATTAATGACAGAAATTATGCAGACAATACTTCACAGCAAGATAATAGGAATATGAACTTTGTAATGCTAGGGAAGCCTGTGAACAATGGACTTACAGAAAAAATGGTGGAGGAGAGTGATGAAGAGGTGTGTCTCAGCAGTTTGGAGTGCTTAAGGAACCAGTGTTTTGATCTGGCTAGGAAACTCAGTGAGACAAACTCGCAGGAAAGAAACCAACAGCAAAACATGAACACGCGTCAGCATGTCAGGCAAGAAGATGACTTCCAAGGAAGAACACCAGACCGGAATTACTCTGATATGATGAACCTAATGAGGCTTGAAGAACAGTTGAGCCCCAGATCTAGAACTTTTTCTAGCTGTGCAAAGGAGGATGGTTGTCACGAAAGAGACGATGATACCACCTCTATTACTTCAGATAGGTCTGAAGAAGTGTTTGATATGACAAAAGGTAACTTAACCCTGCTTGAGAAGGCAATTGCTTTGGAAACTGAGAGAGCAAAAGCCATGAGAGAAAAAATGGCAGTGGAAGCTGGAAGGAGGGATAATATGAGATCATTTGAGGAACAGTCTCCAAGACAACTTTCTGGGGATGACAGGAAGCCTAAACCCAGTGACGGCCATGTCAAAAAGCCATATTATGGTAAAGGTAATATTTCTATATACCGTATGTTATGTCATGCAAAAGTGTGAGCTAACATGTCAAGTTTTGCATAGAATTCTGAAGCGATTGATTCCACAAAATGGGAACTTTTTTTGAATTGTAGTAGTATGGCATGATTGTAAAATAGCATCATGCTGTAGTTATAAAATAAAATAATTCATTCTACAGTGTTAGAAATATGTACAGTGTTTCAGTGAATATCATTTGGCTAAATTAAAAATAACTTCTCAGGGGAACAAAACAAGAGATCATGTTGAAAGAGGCAAAGATTTTTCTCAAGTTTTAAATATTTTTATAGTAATTTTAATTAAAAAGAATGGAAAGTTGTGTTGCAAACTATATTGGATAGAGGGGTTTTATTTAGTCAATCAGCTATGAAGTGCATATTTTACAGATTGGATTGGGTAGGTGGCATTGTGATTTATAAAATTATCATCAAATGACAGTTATTAATGAAGCCTCTCCCATCTAAAATGTAGAATTGCCTGATAGAAATTGAACAGTATCAGAATGACCGATAACATAAGATAGGGGCAGTGACTGCACATTAATTATCTTAAGATAGTAAGGTAATGGAAAACATTTGCTATGCAAGGCATGGTGTGGCCTGGGCTGAGATCAATAGCAATTTCTTTCTTATGTGCATTCCACTTCACTGGTTTCATTCCATTGTGGAAACAGTTAAGGTGCTGCCTTGACCATAATTCAATATAAAAGACCCCTCCGCCCCCCAAAATGATCAGACTAAAAGTTACCTTTAGAAAGCGTTTTAATTTATGGTATTATCCTGGTGAGGGTGTGTAGGTTTTGCCACACCCCTCTTCAATGTGTCTGCATCTATACGTGTAGGGCATGTTGTATGGAGTGTTCAATACCTCCTGAGATTCATTGAACACCCTTAATTCCCATTGACTTTAGTGGAAGCTGAGGAGATGGTATTTCTTGGGAGATGCCAAGCAGGGCCTGGATTATTCTTGTCTTTATTATAACAATATTTGATTTTATTTCAATAATTGAGATGGTGGGTGTTTTTCTCCTTGTTTTTTTTTTGCATATATATNGAAAGTGTTACCCTAACATCTGCCTGTCTGCCTGTGATGCTCAGGCAGGCAAACAGCATGTTCATGGTCAAAGAAAGGTTTTGATCTTTTTTTACAAGGCTTAAAGAAAAGTATTGCCAGTCTGTTAGACAAACATGGAGATTACTGATGTCAGACAGTCTTCTACAGTGTATTTGAGAGAACTTTTGTTTCTTTTAAACACAGATATATGGTCCAGTGAATGTTATAGTAACTCAGGGTATTTGGGAAAGACAACTTTAGTTAGTGTATTGCTGCATAGCCATGTGGATGTCGTGCTAAATGTTGTTTGCATATGAAATGTAGTAGATATATTTTCCCTTTGAATATGTATCTCTAACAAAAACACAAGGGCAAACCAATATTATTTTTTTATAAGCTTAGTAACTCTAGTGCTGTCCCGCCTTTCTAGTCTATGTATGCTTAGGAAAACATGCATATAGATCTACTGTCTCCAAAAAGCTAAGACAATTTCTGACAATAACAAAAATATGGATTTTCTATTTCAGTAAATTTTAGAGCTTCTTTGAAGCATCCTACTTCTTACGAGCTGCAGGCTGACTTGATGATACATACAAACCTCAGCCAGGGATCCAAAGGACAGCCCTAAATATTATATTAGTTTCTATAAAGAAACTTTCTGGAGTGGATCTTTCTGTACTTTTTTTTTTTTTAGTAAGGAAGGAAGGAAAGAAAAACTGATTCCTTCCTTACTTTAAAAAAATATATAGGAAACGCTACTGTAGTCGTTGAGAGAGGAAGCTTTAAGTGAGGAAATTGATCGTATCATTTGTTTTTAATTCCTACAAAATTTTACAAATGTTCAGGAAAAAAAAAAGATATTCACGGTGTTTTATGATATGGTTAAGCAGAAACTTTTGGGGCGTGCAGGTATTCAGTGGGACTACCTCCTGTCTTCTGTCTTCTGGAGTTCTGTTCTCCGAGATTGCTGAAATAACTATTAAGGGACTACAATTTTTTACCCATGCCATTTAAAGCCTTCTAAGAAGGCTTTCTTCTGAAATTTAAGAATTTTATAACTTTTTAAGTCATCTGATAACATTCACGCAGGCAATATTCCCATTGTGGCAAGGAGTGAGGAAAGAATACATAAATAAATAAAAATGCAATACTTTTTCCCATTAGCAGTAAAATTTTTTTACAAATGAGTATCCAGTGTTTCCTGTAAAGCTGTGGAAAGTTTTAGTTGGATGTCTTCCATTAAAAGCAATGGGAAATTGTGCAAGTATAATTTTGTGCAAGTTTTGAAAACATTAAGATTAGTGTACAGCATCTTTTCTGACTCATGAGACCATAAAGGCTCTTAAGGAGCTGACATATGCTATAATTTTATAGCATAGAATTTTAAAATTTTATATTATATAATTTTATAGCATATTCAGATACAGAGGGGGATTTGCTTGACACTGTAGGACATAAGTGTCCGGATCCTCGGCTGCTCTAAATTAGAATACCTCCATTGACCTCAGTGAAGTTATGACAAAAAAACAGCAACTAAAGTTCTCTCATTTAAAGTCTCTAAAAAGCCATTATGGTCTGTTACTCATCTACATTTTTTTGCAGTCTTTGAATATTATTATATTTACATAATCTATATTTCATTTACATTTTTTTTTTCACTTATCCAGTACTTCTACACATCCCAAAGTACTTGACATTAAGAGTTGTTTAGAGTTGTGTATGTATGTAGCTGTGGGCTTGGTGTTCTAGTGGTCTCAGCACAGGCCTCTCTGGTAGGAATTCTAATCCCTCCTCTGACATTTACTCCTTCTGTGGCCTTGGATTTAACTTTTTAAGCTTTTTATTTCAATTTTCTGAGATACAAGATTATAGTATTTTCAGGAGTGTTCTGATAACTGTATAGCACTTTGAAGATGGATTTGTATATGTATTTCTTGTTAAAAAGCATGAAACAAAGAAGTGTATCTTACAGTCAACATGCAGGCTAAGTAAAACGAAACTTTCACATTCACAGACTCCATTTACAAAAGCCAGGTTTTAAATATGGTATTAAAAATTAAGAAAGGACATAAGATATGGAGAGCTAAGGAATATCTCTAAAATCAAGGTTTTTAGAAAGGACTTGGAATGTAAGAGTATATAGAATTATCAGAGGGAAATCAAGAAAAAATAAGTCTACAACTAAATGTGACCTCAGGCTTGTATTTCTACATGCTTAAAAAATGGGTTGTATGTGAAGTTCTGCAAGTACTGAAATTTATGCTGATTGTACTGAGTGTTGCATTTGTTGATGTTGGGGTGGAATTTAATGTAAAGTATAAAGGAAAACAAATAGAAAAATCTTATTTTCCAAAGAAGAAAGCATAAATCCTGAAGCAAAGCAGCAATGCAATGACAAAAGCAACATAAAATATTTAAATGAGGGTAGCTCAGATTTGGTACTGAAATGTGGCTGGCCTTAAAAAGAAAAAAAAAAAAAAAAAAGAAAGAATAAGAAAATGAAAACAGAAAGGGGATGTTGGTTGATTTTGAGCCAAAATGGTACCAATTAGAGTATCCAGAATTTTATTCTTCTAATATCTGTGTAAAAATTGCCAGTAGTTTCCCATATCCGACAACTGTGGTTAACATGATGTGATTTAATTTGTATCATGTGCTGGGATGGAAGTCCAGGGATGTTATTTTACAAATGTTCTGTTACAGGAAACAAACTGATGAATTATGTGAGGAAGTTCTAGTTCAGGATTAATTTCACCAGCAGAATTTCTTGGTATATAACTTTAGTTTGTTGAAAAAAAAATGTCTATTTAGACTTTTTGTTGATTTGTACACAGATTACATATTCTAAAAGATTATTAACTATATAAACATGTGAATATTCAAGTATTGTATACGTATGTCTGTAATGGCCCCAAATTTACACAGCAAGTGCTACTTTCAGTAATTCTGATTATAATGTTTACCCCACCATAATTTTTGAAGAAAAAAGAGCATATATTATTTCTACTACTTCATAAGGAATTTAAAGAAAACAGAGTCATCTGCTCAGAGAGCCTTGGAAAAGAGATTTATTCATGCTGACTTGTTAAATCATTATGCTAAAGAGCTGGTTTTGCTGCTCTTAGGACATTGAACTTCTGTGACAGCACATTTGCAGACTTCAATACATCAGGCAAATAAGAATGAAAAGAAGGGAAACTCCAGCTAAACATTTTCCAAATGACCTTACACACTTGAGCTGATGCTTGCCAGCAGAAAATTGATTGACAGTGGTTTGGCTTTGCTATAAAAAGGTCATTTTCCAATCACTGTGAATGGCTATTACTGTGATCATAGGAGCCTGCAGTCTGAAAAGAAGATAACAGGATAAAAATGAAAAAAATGTGTTAAGAAGTAGAAGGGTTTTTTCTTCTAGTTTTTGTAAGAACATTTACCAAAAATAATTGACATCATTAAATGAACCTTCTTACAGAAATGTGGAAAGCATCATTCACTTGACACATTTGTTGTAAATTATAGATCCCTCAAGAACAGAAAAGAAAGAGAGCAAATGTCCTACCCCTGGGTGTGATGGAACGGGCCATGTAACGGGGCTTTACCCCCATCACCGCAGTTTGTCAGGATGCCCACACAAAGATAGGGTCCCTCCAGAAAGTAAGTCCACATTGTTTCATGGAAACCGGGGATAAAACTACAAAGATTTTTTCTAGCATGCTTTTTAAACCTTTTATTTAAAAAAAATTAATTTCATTTTTCCGTATGGTATGTCTCAACTTAGTCAACTGTTCTGTGTTATAGTTTTTCCTTTATTCCATCGTTTCCATTCTCTACTAACTTCTACACTAAAAAGAACAACTTTTAAAGCTGTATTCTTTGATTTTTAGGTACTAGATTATTTTTAAGGAGTATTCATTCAACAAAGAAAACGATTTCCAGGAAATGTGCACTGCTTTTACTTCTGCATGCTGGTGTCACATCAGCTGTCCCTGTTGTCTTGTACAAGAAAAATTGCCCTTGAAAAATTTGAAAAACTTGAAACCCTTTTCTGGTGTTTTTTTGTTGTTGTTTTGTTTTGGTCTTGAAGATAACTTATACTAACCTAATTTCTATTATTAACAATAACAATTTGGCTATTTACTTAGCTGAGCAACATTTTAAGCAATATTCCCCAAAATTCCCCACCTGGGTAGAATTTCCTATGGTGTCAGTGGATTCTCTGCAGGAGAAATTCACCCGAAAGCAGAAGGATCCATTTCTGGAAGTCACTTCCTTGGCTGGTAGAAATTGGCATGGTCCTTCGGAAGCTAATTGCTCTGTGCTGATTTACACCAGGTAAGCATCTAGCTAAGATCCAGTTCTCCTTCACACTGTTTTAAAAATGGAATTATTCCTTTGAAGCTTGGGCCTAAATCTACCCTATCCTTCAGTGACCTAACTTCAATGGATTTTCAGCAGTGTGAAGGAAAAGTTAAAGATAGTCAAGGCTGAAATGACCCTCAGTTGCCAAAGGGAAGGTAGATTCTGAACAATAAGAAAGAAGTCAATTAGCACACCAAGAATGGCAGATGTAAAAGGCACCACAGTAGAATGGCTTCTTCCAGAAGTAACAAGGAAGTACTTTAGGAAACTTTGCTATATCTTGGTCTATCTCTGAATGCAGGAGAACAAATAGATTCATTTCTCTGCTTTGCAAGACCCAGTAATTTTCCAAAGCACAAATATTTATTCAGTTGCTCAAAGTTCTCTCATTTTTATAAATGGCAAATAAGAAACTCTTTTGAAGACTTTGTAAATCAAAGAAGAATATAGCTTTAAACTGTTTGCATGCTCTTATACCTACTAAAATGAAAAAGGTGAGCTCATCTTTTTATTTTTTTCCTGTGATGTTGGCCTTGTGAAGCATGTTTCAAGAACAGCTTTGAATAGTAGAAATTTCAGAGTGAAGCTTTTGCATCTATACACGTTTTAGTACACTGGTGATGAGGTGATGATGATGATTATCTTCTAATCAGTATCTGTGGTTAAATTCTCAAGTCTTTGCACAGCTTTTATTCAGTTCTTTACTCAATCAAGGAATTCACTGATTTTATTAGAGTTTTGTTGAGTGAGAACTAAATACAGGCTTCCAGACTAGTTCTTGTATGAGAAAACCAGAACTTTGCAAGGGCTGGATGGCCTCTTTCTGTAAGTGAAGCACTGCCATCCAGCTCTGAGATATGGATTCAGATATGACTCATGTCATACAAAAGAAATTACTTCAGTCTAATTTCTGTTTAGCGTTACCAAAAAGCTCTCAACAATTTGGCCTCCAATAGCATGGGCTTTTTCATTCAGAAAAGAACTGCTTTGAGTGGCTTTGGGAGGACATTTTCCATCCAGCTTGCAATGGATGCTGATGCAAATCAGTTTACTTGCTTAAGCTTGTAGAACTTCTTTCTTTCTTATGTAGTTTCTTTTTTCCCCACCATCGCTCAACTTTTTAAGTGCTTATTTTTAGTTTTTACTCTTAAAAAAATATATCACATTTTTCACATTTGTAGAAAATACAAGAAAAGGACCAATTTTGCTCATCATATAGATATGGATGGTATATCTATACAGATGTGGGCAGAACTGAACCCTAGCTCAACTGAGCTGTCTTATAGTTAGTGTTAAATTCTGATAAGGTTTATGCTGAGGTGTATTTCAAATAATTCAGTGTTCTGCCAGTATAACTTGGGAGTACATTTTTACCTTTCAAGTTTGATACTGTGTATACAACACTATATATTATGAATATATACCTTTTCTGAAGAATTTTTCTAGTCCATAATTTTGTACTAGACTCACAATTTGCTATTGAGCTGATCACTGCCCAGAGTTTTTGTGCGAAGAAGATGTTGGAAGTCTTCTGCCTCAGTGTTGCACCAGAGACACATTTGCTTTAGGTTTTGTAACCTTCATAACTTTCGTACCTGTTACCCTGTGTTAATGATCAGAGGGTTGCAATACTTCCTTCCCTCCTCAGGCTTTTTTGGTTATCTGTGTCACGTGTATTTTGAGGAATGCTGGTTGTTAATGAATCGTGCTTTGTTTTAAAATGGTTTCATATATACTGGGACTTGATTTTTTTTTTTCTTGTTTTCATACTCTGCTGTTTTCTCTTACTCTCCTTGTCAAGTTCTTGCCATGCATGAAAATGTTCTTAAGTGTCCTACACCAGGCTGCACAGGCCGGGGCCACGTAAATAGCAACAGGAATTCCCACCGAAGGTAAGGATGCCATCGCTGGACTCCAGGCTAGAGGGAACAGTGTGTCCGAACTGCAGCCCTTCTAGCCGTCCTTTGGTAGGGGGGAGTGTGAGTGAGTGAGTGGTTGGTTGGTTTGTTTTTACGATTGGCAGATGGTGCTTCGTGTGCTGTGTTCACTTTAAAGAGAAACATGTCTTCGTGTATTTTCTGAGGAGGACAAATGCCCATTTGCTTCACTATGGATGAACTGATCCACAGAAGGCATTCTGAGCATCCTTTTAGCTTTTTGGGTGGATTTTTCCTTTTGTTTTGGTATTAGCCACACTCCTTACGGGTATGTCACAGAAAACAGGAAGAGTCTGCCAACGTCATCAAGACCAGGGAGAGTCCTTGTTCTGACACTTCACCTTCTTCAGAGATTATTTCACAGTGCATGAAAAATTCCACTCTATTCATAGAAGTGATTTTGTAGAGATAAGAAACAGCATTTCAAGTACACAGATATTATAGGAGTTAACTTTTCTGCAACCCAAAGCCTCAACCCAAAAGTCCTTACTCAGATAAAATGAAATTATAAAAAGTCTTATTAAATGAAAAAATGAGACATTAGAAATGTCCCATGTTCTAGTCAAACAAGAGAAAATTAAGGAGAATTGCAGCTTTTTGATAGGTTCCTAGGTGAGTTCTATAGATGTTTACAGAAGGGATGTTCTTGTCTGTTAGATTCAATCAGACAAATAACAGAATGATTTAAATATTAAGTTTTACTCTGTTATGATTTTCCCGTAGAAGAATAGTGTCTTACTACTTTAAAAAATTCTAGGAAACCTGGGTAGAGGACAAAAGTAACTGTGTGAGGTTCGTATAATCAAGCTCCTTTTTTACAGCTAATTGTAGCATGAAGGCTTAAGAGACCATGCAGGTACTGGACGTGCAATCTTACCAAGCTCTGGGCTACTACGTTACCTGCATGTCTCCCAGCACACTCTTGCGGGCATCAGTTCCTTTAAAATAAGCCCTGGCCTCCCTCTCTTCTCTGCACTGATGCTGCCAGTAGATGCAGCAAAAATCTCCGAGGAGGCTCTATAGGAATTACTGCAGGACTAGGGCAGCGGGGCGTCACAGGGCACTCAGGGAGGGACGTCTGCAGTCAGTGCTTACCTCTTTCTGCAGCTTTTGGGGCATTTTGCTCTGCTTCACTATTTTTTTGTTCTTTTTTTTTTTTTTTTTTTTTTCCCTATAGAGAAGGGAACATCTGGGAATGCACTGATTTGCCTTTCACTTTAATTTCCTTTCCTGTGGAGAGCACAGAGGGCTGCGATCACATAAGCACGCAATAGGCTATGACAGGGGAAGGCCTCCCTCCATTGCCAGGTCACATATTTTTAGAGTTTCACTAAGAGCACCATCTGCTGGCATTATTATATTTGTTTTCCACTGTTCTAAATCTTTTCCAGAAGAATCAGACTTATTATTGTCACTTCAGTAATAGTTCAGCATTTGCAAATTTGACTGAATTACGATTCAAGTTCAGCAGTTCTTTCACCATCTACTCTTAGAACATACTTCGGTGGCTGAAGTTCATGAACAAACACTGAGTATAACATATTTGAGATGTAGGTTTAGAGACCCAAGACCAAATTTTGCACTCATTTATAATGCCTTGAAAAAAGAGAATTAATAAATGTAGCCGAGTGAAGTATAAAGCAGCACAAGATTTGGACAAGATTTGTGGTGTTGTCATTGAATCATCTTTAGCAGCCATTTCAGTGGCAACATTTGTGGATGCATAGAAGGTCTCGTGTCTGCTAGCAGAGCTGCACAGTAGATTCGAGTTTATATTCTGCTGTTCTACTGATATGTTCACTGGCTGACATCTGTGAATAATCTATGCATGTACGGGTCAGAGATCTACTATGCAACTTTGAAAGCAGAAGAAAGGAAGTCTAGAGATTCTAGAGAAAATATATATGACCAAGTTTTGGAAACTCTTCCTTCAGATTCTTCCTGATGCTGGCTAAGGAGGAGAAGGAGTAATTGGATCAGTGCTATAATGTGAAACTGCACAGGACAAGACAATTAAATTTCCTTTCTGTAATTGCAGCCTCTCTGGATGTCCTATTGCTGCAGCAGAGAAACTGGCTAAAGCTCAAGAGAAGCATCAGAACTGTGATGTGTCAAAATCAAACCAGGCATCAGATCGGGTTTTAAGGTATTAGAAATCACTATAATACTTATTATTATGCAGAATTCGTCACACATTCACCTAATCTGAGAATTTATATTTATATACATTGTATATACATATATATCTCCTTTAAAGAACAGTTAGAATTAGGGCTTCTGGATCCAATTCTCTCAGTGTTTATTTCCCACTCAATTTACATGGGGGAGGGTTGGTAATTATTTTGGCAAATACATGTAAAGCTGAAAAGCTCATTTTTGTCTTAGGCATTGTTTGGTGTAAAGATGACTGCTGGAGTGCAAAGTCTAAGAACAATGTGAAAAAAGTTGGTATCTTTTGGGAATAAACTAATATTTACCGGTAAGTCTTGGTTTTTTCAGCAGGCTTTTACTAGTAAATATCAGTTTAAATTAAACCAGAAGCCCTATTTGCATTACAAAACTGGCAGTACACGTTTGGCAGGTCACTTCAAAAAATGCCAGGTATACCTTAGATTCCAAAACAAGGTCAGGATTAGTTCTTTGTTTCTGTTCCCCCACTCACTGCCAGGCAGGAATGAAAGAGAAAATGTGTCCTTTTTTTTTCTTTTTTTTTTTTTTTTTTTTTTTTTTTTTTTTTTTTTTTCATATGGAAGGACCTGGAACCAGTTTGGCATAAGTTCCCCTCTTCTTTCCATTCATCTAGGATTCTGTATTTACACAAAGCTGAATCCACTTTTGCACTATTGTCTCCACTTTTGAGACATGTGGATGGAAAAAAAAAATTATTTTTAGGGAGCTGAAGAGTGAAGGATACCTGTAAAGGAACTAGACTTCTGCATAAACGTACCAGCCTTATGCTGATAATGCCCCAAGAGCTGCAGAATTTCTCCATGGATGCTGTGGTATCTGTGGGCTAGGATGGGTACATCCCTCCCTGCTGCCTCAGAATTTGGAGGAACTGCCACAGCTTAAGTTTCCCAAATTTCCTACTTATCCCATAGACCTCTTAGTATTTGGTTATCCTCTAGATTGAAAATCTGATAGGGTCATTTAAAATGAAATTATATTATATTACCAGCATCATTCTGTGAATATTCTCTTAAAACTTCATCTAATCTTGATGGTCTTTTCAAAAACAGTTGTTTATATACCTAAGAAAACTGAATTATGTTTCACATCTGCAAAAGATTTTTTGTGGTTTCTGTTGACTTTGTTTTCTTTCCTAGATTGTTTTTGATGGGCTTCATCTTAACTGCCCATAATTTGATTTGTTCTGTCTTTCATAGAGCATCCCAGAGAGTTTTGTCAGAGATGGATGCCTTAAAACTGATTAACAAAAAACACCCATTGAGGGAACAACAGTTTCTCACTGATGGGAAAAAAGGCAAATCAAAAATGTAGTGGCTTTTACCTATGCTCCATAGAAAGGTATCAGTGAAGTCAGATGCCACACAGAGAAGGCGACTGCTCTAAATCAGTGTCTGATTTGCAGGCAAACTCCCTAAATAGTTGTACTGGAACTTCTGTCAATGAGTTTGCCCTGTGTTTCAGACTTGATAGTCAACCCAAATAATGCTGTCATCCTAGACCCTTCTTCCCCTCTACTTTTAAGTCATGGAAGTATTTAAGATGAGGAGCTTCACAGGTTTTTAATAAAATTTACATGCAGACAACTGATTTGGTGACATAGGTGTTCAAAGTGTAATCTTGAATATTTGTCTTCATCCCAGTTTCCATCGCACCTGCATTTAAAATTTCTTACTTAAAAAGACATCAAATTCATAGTACTTCTGTTCCACAGAAATTTTGAATTTGCATTGAATGTGCAAGGTCTGAATTTCTTTTTTTTTTAAAACTAAATATAAATTATCTTGAGATCAGATCAAAATATTATTCTTATCAGTTCATTGTATAAATTAGCCCACTGTATTTTGTGAGGAAGAAGTCTCTAAAGGAACCAGCATACATAAATCAAACAGAGTAGTATGACTAATGCGATTTCTTAGGTAATCTTTACATAAATATCCCACCTAAATTCTATGAAAATGAATTAATTCAAAAATACATAATATTCAAAACTATTTCTTACTATTTATCACATTGCATTATGTCAGTCAGCGTGATGATTCTTCAGTCTTGACTGAATTTATGTTCATATGAATGTTCCTTCCATTTTCTCTGCTTATAAATGCAGAAGGAAGGAAGGAAGGAAGCAAGGAAGGAAGGAAGGAAGAAAGAAAAAGAACTTGATTCTATAATTTTTGATTCCAATAGAAGCACGTCAGCTGTGCTATTCATCATCTTTACCTGCTGCAAAATGCAGTAGGTGGACATGCAGCACTGTGCTGAATTTGTTGCTATGACCCATTCATATAACACTTTCTTATATAATCAAGGTTTGCAGGATCTGACCTTCATTTATTTTCCTCATGTACGGAGAGTTGATGATCTCTGTGTCCATATGCAGAAGAGAGGAGGACAGTGGAGGAATTCGGTGCAGCTTTCTTTCTCTGAAACTTCACAAGTTCTTTAATGGACAGAACGAGATTAATCAAGGCGTTTCCTGACTATCCTTATGATCCTAAAGAGAAATTTAGCAGTTACAGTTTTATTCTATATTCATTTACAAGCCCTTCCTTGTTGTGTGCATCTGTATCAATAACCGCAGCTCCTGCCAGCACCTTGTATTTAAGGGTCAGCAGGACCTGCTCCGAAGCAGATCAAAGTCGACAGAGATTGTATGATAGTCTCCTATGTATTTCTCAAGATGAGCATGGATTTGTATATTAAAAGATGAAACAGGTCCAGATTTTTTTAGAAAGCATACAGGAAAATTGCATGCAACTCTGTTGAAACAAATTTAGAGGAAACATTATTATTTAAGTGGAGCTTTCAGTGCCTTTATTTTTTTAAAAAACATTTAAAGGAACTTGTCTGAGCTCTTTCTGTCTGTCGGATTGCCCCTCTCCAATTCAGCTCCCAAAAGAGAAAATGTTTGCTATGTGATGCAATTATATAGGGGAAGGCAAGCCCTGAAGTATTTTAAAACAGAATTTTAAAATACTTTTAGCTACAGGGAACATTTAGCAGTATTAGATTTTTTTTTCTAAGCTTTGTTCAATAAAATATATATATTGTTTGTCTGCTGAAAATAACCAAACCAAGCAAATGCAATAATATATTGCTGTCTCTTGAGTACAAGAAATAACTAAGATTTTCTAATCTGAGCTATAAATTATGCACAGACACAGTAAACTGAACTGCATCTAACAAACTTTACATATCTTTAATTTCTAGGCCCATGTGCTTTGTTAAGCAATTGGAGATCCCTCAGTATGGCTACAGAAACAATGTCCCCACCACCACACCCCGCTCCAACTTGGCCAAGGAACTAGAGAAATACTCTAAGACTACGTTTGAATATAACAGTTATGACAACCATGCCTATGGCAAGAGAGCCATAGCTCCCAAGGTGCAATCCAGGGATATATCCCCCAAAGGATATGATGGTAGGAGGTGCACACTCTTATACATGAGAGACAAGTTTGCAGTTAATCATGTTGTTGTATATGTAAACATCATACAAATAAGACATGTTTTCATGTTCATATAGTATTATGAAGAATGCTGTCATGTGTAAGTTATTTTTAAAGGCCTTCTTTAAAAGCGTTGTTTTATATGGTTGCTTGCTTCAGGATTATTGCGCTGCAAAAGCCATCTACAGCTATTAAGCTCCTGGGATATATTGAAACGACAAAAAAAGCCAAATAACAGAGCTAGTCCTTGAGGTGCAGGAGCAATGTATTATGTTGCTATCTGGGAGATCGGTCCTCGTGGGTCGCATTAGGTTTCTGGCTTCTGTACAGTAGTTCAGGTAACTCATAAAAATTACAGACTGGCTCTGTGGGGATTCCGATGTAGAAAAGTGGATGTCATTGCACTTCAGATATCACTGCTACTTACTAATGAGGCATTTCTGCTCATTTTGTCATCATGAATACACGTGTTGAATTCTCTGGAAAACCTCACGTAAATAATATGTAAATAATATATTCAGTATTTGACAGAAAAAACAATGGATCGTATCTGTTGGGCAAGAGGACTTGTATTAGGGAAAGAAATGCACTACAAGATAAAGAATAAGGATTTGGATTCTACCCTTCAAGAGTATTGAAAGTTTATCAGAGTAATCCAAATTGTATGTGTACATATAAGCACATATATGCATATATGCAAACATGCATATGTATATGTGTATATATAAACATGACTATTTGTGTATATATTTTATAAATCTGTACCTTTTTTTTTCTCTTTTATTTTCTGGAATGTAAAATGGGGAGGGGGGGAATGTCAGTTAAAATATTTGATATTACTTATTGACTACCCTAGAAAATTTTAGATAGGGTCAGATTATGGCATAAGAGAAGGGAAATAAATATGTGCTTTTTTTTTTTTTTTTTTTTTTTCCTTTTTTTCTCTTGCCTGACATTCAAAAGTAGGTAAGTGGAGACAGGGAAAACTGTTTCAGCTTCTGCCTTCATATTTCTGATATTTTGATTTCTGGACATGATCTTCCAGCATTGCAGAAAACATAAGGGTTGTAAAAGCTAGCTACTGTACACATTTATTTATTTATTTTTTTTTTGAGTAAAAGTGCCTTTTTTTCTTGAAGTCTTCCTTCTCTCATATTCTTGTCTTGTTTGCATTTGTCAGATCAGGGCTTGAATGTTCTTAAAGATAATACACTAATTGCATGTAACACTGTAGTTGGCAAGCTGATAAGTTTAAATTCATATAAGGTGAATGAGATGTTTACAGTGGTGTATATGGTATGTGCTCTGTCTGCTTTTGCAGAGGGTTAAGAGTATTTCAAAGGAACCTGTTGATGTGCTTATTTAGGGTTGAAGTTTCTGATATTTAGGCAAGTGGTACGTGTTTATCTCTTTTAAGATCTTATCTCAGCAAAGGATTGCAAATGACCCTTTTTTTTCCCAAATCACCAGAACTTGAAACCACATGTAATGTTAAACAGAAATTTAAGTGTGGCCTTAAATGAGGAAAGATTATGCTAATTTAGCTAATTGTCTGTATTTACTCATTTTCTTTGAACCTCACTAGGAGCTTTACTTTGAAATAATAGTGGGACTAAGTTTTTGCACTAGACAGTGATTTGAGCGAGAGAGAGAGAGGTCCTGGATGCATGTGGTTCATGAAATATTATCTTCTGATCCCACAGGGAAATAGAATATTGCCTTTGCTAAGAAGGATGCAGCTACTTGTTGCTTGTATTGTAAGTATGTGTGGTTCCTGTGTACCAAGAGCAGCTCATGCCCATTAGAGATGTAGCAGGTTGTTTGACAAATGAAAGCTAATTTCCTATGGATCTGTTCCATCCCGCTGGCTCTGCAGGAGGCAGCACACACTGTGCTGATTCCAAGTGGTGTGTGCTGCTTGGCTAGACAGACATGCTGGCTGGCCAGCAAACAGGACCAAACACTACAAAGGCACTGTGCAGTTCTCTGGCAATGAGGAACCCCACTGGAGATTTTCTTTGCACCTATCCAGTGATTTTCATGAAAGGGTTTTGAAGTTCTTCAAGAGAATCAAACAAGGTTGTATAACAATTAAGGGAAATCCTAGATGTGCTGAAATCAGTTTTGGCACTGACTTAAAATGGGTCAAGGATTTTGCTAGTAGTTGTTGTAATATAAAGGAGACTTCAGGAGGAGTGTCTTAACACGAAAGAGTCAACTTTCCTCAATGAACTGAGCAGTGTTTCTAAGTAATTTCAAATTTGTTCCTAAAGTGAATTATTAATTATTGCTAGTAAAGCCATCATGGAGATACAGTGCATGCACTCCTCAGGTATGCCAGTGAATGCATTTATGTAAGATCAGATGTAGTTCTAAGAAGTCATCCTGCGCAAAACTGAAAGGCAACCTAGGAATTTGAAAGAAAACAGCAGTTTACTTTTTCAAACAATGTAAATTGATACCAGATTTAGAAATTCTGTAAGGATAAGGAAAATGACTTAATGTTTGGATCTTTCATTAGTTATAAGATAATACTGTATTTCTGTCATCACAGAAAGGTACAGTTGTGAGTGACGGGAACGGAAAGAGCTTATTTGGATTTTTTTTTTTTTTCAGTAAGCTGAAATAAAAAGGAAATAGGAACAGGGATAGGACATGCTCATAGTTCTTGAGGAATCAGTCGTGGTTGTGTTTGTGGGCTTGTTTTTCCTTTGAGACCAGTTTCATAGTAGGCTACATCTTGGCCAGACTGAGCAGGCAAAGGTGACAGCAACGTTTTCAGTTGTTGAGATGATGGTGGGAAGCTCCTCTCACCCCACTGTCATTCAAAAACCTGCTTCCCTCACTCAAATATCTGAGAAGATGGCAGGGGTGGTTACAATGTCAACATCTACGTGTGAGTTAGTCACCTCTTTCTTCAGGGAGAAAGACACTGATGCAATTCATCTCCTAAAGAAGATATTTAAAGCTGGTCAGATGGTCATTCCCTCAAATTTCCTATTTTTCTCCTCTGAGTGTAGAGGAAGCCTGGAATGACTAGGTCAGATATCCGAAGTCAGGTGAGATGAATCTCTCATTGTATAAACCAGAAATTGTGTTGGAACTGTAATTGATTTTCATAACAAATTCAGTGTCTAGGCAATGATGGGGATTAGGGTGCCCGGGTAGAATTTGCTTCTTTTCCAGCTATCTTAGCTTGATCCTTTAAGTTGATGGGCTCTTTTCCACTCCTCTGCTACTGAGGACTGAGAGGTTCTTTGAAATGAGTCCCTAGGCATGTCTGATGGAAGGCCAAGAGGCAGGATCAGGTACCCTCTCTTGGATATGGAGCTGGCCAGATGTGCGTGTCCGGTAGTTTCTGGGAAGGTTGTTCTCCACACTTGGTTTCAGTGCTGAATCATAAAGTGTAGGTTGACCTCAGAGCTTCCAAATACTTGGTGCCACAGAGCTGGGCAGCATAGTAGAATTCCAGTGTTTTACTTGATATTGAGACAATGCAACCTTCCTTTTGTTATACATGGACTTGATTTAATTCATTGTAAATTAGTGATCTATGTTTCTCCTGACAAGCTAATGTAAAATTAGCAGTCTAGGTTATGTGATTCATTTTAAAATGTCCAGTTACAATCAAGTTAAAATGACTATGGCCATTCCTCTCTGAACAAGATTTGCTTATATCATTGGTTTAACTAAAAGCTAGTAAATACATAGATTGTGTGTAGCACTTTTCACCTTCAAAGTGTTTTGCAAGGGAATCACAACACAACTGCATGTTAGGAGCATCTTTCTATTTATAGGGAAAATGAATTCTACACATACTGTAGTTTGACCAAGGCCACAGAGGAGCCCATATCAGAGCCTGCTTGAGTTTTTGGCAGTTATTCCTAAGCTTGCTGTCTCTCTCACTTTCTGTAACACACATGCTCATATACATGATTTCCCATGTAGTATGACTGTTATATTTATTTGTGACCTACTATAATATGTGTAACTTTTTTGCAAGACACATAAGCCTTATTTGTTTGCCTGAATTTTGAAAGATACTGAAGATTCTGAAAGACAAATTCAGTGGTGCAGGGTTGATGTTATCAACACTTGCTGTGTTAACATAGTAGAAACTGAAATATTCAGTTTTCTTCCTTAAGTATAGGAAAATTCTTGTGTGGGTAAATGCTGAATTTTTAATGACCACTACTGACGACTATATTAATAGTGAAATTCTTGAGAAATACTTCACAGGTTTATTGTCAGGGAGTGGCCTGCAAGAGTAGTGCTACTGCATGTATAGAGCACTGCAGTGTGATCAATGTTTAGCATTTAGCATTCACTTCACTTAAAATAAGCACACCCTGTGCATTATGTGGCTTTCCTGAGAAAACTCCATCTGTTATGAATTTAGTGAAACACTATTTCATTTACAGTAAAAATAACACTTTTTTTTTTTTTTTTTTTTTTTTTGAGGAAGGGAAAGGATGGCAAAAGTAGTACAAGACGATTTTTCTTTCAGATTTTCCCTTTGAATCCTGTCTGCCTACCAAAGCAGACTCTGGTTCTCAAACAGGCTATGCTCGTGGGAGCAGATTCTTATATCTGTGTCTGCTCAAACAAATGCACCCAAAGAGGATGGTGTTTAAACAGAACCCATGAAGGAAGAGCTCTAACTGGGGTGCTGACCTTTTTTTATAGCTCTCTAATCAGCATGCTAGTTGGTTATTGTTATACTTGGCTATATGGTGTGATCTCTACAGTACAGTCAGTACAGTACAGGTGAAACAGTCACTGAAATATGAATGACCATGAATATGAATATGCCCTGACCTCGACTTTCATGAAAAGAAAAACATAAAAAAAAACTTTTAGATTTAGGATACCAGCTGACACTTTCTTGCATTTTGTTCTTTCTTGCATTTTGTTTAAACACATTGAAAATAGTTTATTTGAGAACAGGTTTGGAGAGTTAAGTGAGCTAAGAGGACTTTTTTGTTTTATTTTTATAATCTTTTTAGCTACAAGGAGCATTTCTTAAGAAACAGTAAAAATGGAGTGCTGTATTTCAATAAGGTGGACATGGGCTTTGTCAGTGCATTCATTCTTTTGTGACTGTTACTGGTTTGTCAGTCAGAATACAGCTAAGTGCCCCTATGTCAATATGAGAAGAAATGAGCATCTCTGGCCCTGATGTTTTAATGAAGAGTTCTAGGTAGGTATTCAGGATAGGGAATTTGAAGATGAGACTGTTTCACTTACTAGTTTCCATTTATAAAGCCACTGCTCTCACCTTGGTGAGACCCATGATAAAAACCATATGTGACTACCACCTTTCTTCTTCCATCATTTGCTCTTCTTCCTCTCCTTTCTAATGGCCAAGGTCATAGTATTTGCCCATGGTGTAGAAAGAAGAAACTTTTTAGAAGGTCTGAAGTGCTTGAGGACACATGGCCGGCTCTGTGGCTCGTAGACCAAGCCCATTATCCTTGCAAAGAGCTTGATCTTCCCTAGCTCCAGGGAGGCCAGGCCTTAAAATGAACAGTATCTGCTGCTGTAAATCGCGTAGGGTCCCATTTTCTTATGCTACCCCTCATTAATAAAAATGAGTGACTCCAGCAGTTCCTACCTTCTTTCTGACTATATATGTGAGGTAAAAGCAGTGTTCCTCTGTGTTTTTGCTATTTTTAATTCCAGCCTGTTTGTCAGTACGATTCATGCTCACATCGCACAGATTTTTCCAGGAGGTTCTTTCATACAAATGCACGTATTTAGCATTTAAAGATCACAGGCAGAAATCAAGAAATACAGCCATCATTTTTACTGCATTTATTTTTTTGTTGTTGTTGTATCAGTTACTGTTGCTCATTATAAATTTCACCTCCGGCAATTTGTTTTTCTCTTCACTTGTGCAGAATGCTAGTGCTTTTGAGTCATCCTTGTCATGTTTCTTCCCACAGCCAAGCGTTACTGTAAGAATTCCAGCCCAACCAGCAGCACAACAAGCAGTTATGCCCCTAGCAGCAGCAGCAATATGAGTTGTGGTGGAGGCAGCAGTGCCAGCAGTACCTGCAGCAAGAGCAGCTTTGACTATACCCATGACATGGAGGCAGCGCACATGGCTGCTACTGCTATTCTGAACCTCTCCACTCGCTGCAGGGAGATGCCTCAGAACCTCTCCACTAAGCCTCAGGATCTCTGTGCAAGGGTAAAAATGAGTAATTATGTTTGTTGATGAAGATTCCTCTTTGCTGCGCTGGATTGTGCCCCTGATAGATAGAAGAATTGTACATCTTGCTTAATCTTTTTCTTTTTTTTTTTTTTCCTTCTCTCTCCCCTCCTCCCCCAACCCCAAAATGAACAAAATTTAGTTGCACTGTTAAGGAAGCAAAATAAAAAGCTAAAGATACAAATTGCTTGCACATAGCTTGGGTATATAGATTGATGATCCTAATAACGTGCTCCCTCTTTTTTCTTTTAATTTGTCTCCTACTAGTGAGAACTGTGATTATAAAAGATGTTTGGGTTGCTGGTATTAATTGCACTACAGAATTTTTTTGCTAAGCACTGTCTGCTGCATACGTTTTAGCAAAGGGTTAAGATTTAATGATGTAATTTCATTTGTAAGTGACATAGGGGACCTAGGGTAGTAAGATTTAGTATGAAGAAATCTCTGCTACTTGTATGTTATAATTTCTTGCCTGTCTGTGATAGCACAGTGCTAAAGTCGCTGCCTAATGCATTCGAAGCAAGCCATAAATCCTCCAGCGCAAGTGACTTCAAAGTTGATTAACAGCAGTGCAGCGTCACTGCTCTCTGCATGCTCACCAAATTACTCGCAGTGTATTATGAAATGGCCATGCCGATAGCATGCAAAAAAAAAAAAAAAAAAAAAAATTTGATGCTAAGCTTTTTGTTTTAAGGGAAAAAAATAACATTATTAACATTAATCAAAAAATTAAAGCTTTGCCAGATTTTTCTGGGTTATAAATACTCTGTTTGGAGTCTGCTGGCTGCTAAGCAGTGCCACTAGAGGGCTGAGCGGGCAGATGCAGCACAGGAGAAGGTTTTTGCTGTGTGTTGGAGCTGGCAGACATGTTCTGCTCTGCTCACATACACAAAGCTTTTCCTCCTGCCGTTGCAGGAGGTACCGTGGCCGTACATAACATACATAATGAACTGGAGCCGTGGCAATCAGCAATGATCATAATTGATTCTACAGTGATTGGCAACGTTATTTTTAAATGCTGCGTTTTGTAGTACTTTATTTGATGCTATAGGAGACGGGAATCTCTTTCAGGCATGTGAATGAATGTAGCTGTTCTCTGTAGCAAGGGGATGAAAAAAGTTGGAATAAGATGCTGTGAATGTTAATAGTCAAAAGCAGAGGGGACCTCTTTCCTAATGTTTCACCCTACAGTGGTACCGAAGAAATGAATCTGAGAGAAGAAATAAGGGTTTTCACAATTAAATTAGCAAGATGGCAGCAATTAGATACATGCTATGACAAAAGGCAGTAATTCAGAGAGCACGATCTGCACTCACAGTGTTTTTCTGCAGCTCTGCTGCTGCTCAGGAGGAGAGCGAGCTGCCAGACATAGGAGGAGACAGTGGAATTCGCACTCGTTTTGAAATCAAATTCCTTGTGAAATATTTCACTTTTGAAAAGATGAGGGATATTTTGTGGTGTTTTTCTTCTGTGTTCCCTGTGTTTTTAAAAATTCATCTTTTGTTTCAGAAATCTTCCTTCCCCCATACCTAATGAAATAGATAACCCCTGACTCTTTCTGTAAAAGAAGTCAGAGCCCATATTCACTTGCTCATTCTTCTGCAGTACCTAAGTCACTGCAGAAATCATCACAACTATTCTTTTACCTAAATTTATTAGTTATAAGGACAGTCATATGCAGTGTTAATGAATATACTTCTGCAGTGAATAAACTGTGGAATTTGAATGTGTCTCCTTTTCCTATAGCATTGGCAAATGGTGTCCAAATGGGCTAGGTGCAGGACCCTACCTACCCTTTTAACTCACTGGCACTATCTAGCCAAGCATTACCTGTTAATATTACATGAACAAAAAGGAAAGATTATTTGCTACTAGCTGTTTTCATTACTGTAGTCACCCAGACAGGTGCCAGGATGAGAAACTAGGAGAATTATGCAGATGTTAACTCAGAGATACTCACCTGGCACCGAGTAAAGCAGGAACATAAAGACAACAACAGGAAAATAGCTTTAGAGATTTCTCATTTTCATTCCGAATTTGGCACCTGTGTTCCGGGTGGCAGGAGGTGTAATGAAGACTCTCTGCTAGTCTTCCAAACATCAGATTAGCCTTTCAGGAAGATATGAAGAAATCTACTTTAACAGCATTAATGTTGTGTAACAGAAGCATGTTATGTGTGGGAGGGGGCTCAATGCTTACAATCTATACGGGAATGGAAAAGCGTTTTATCATTCTGCTAAGCAATGAGATTAAAAAAGACAGAGAGGTAACAGCTTGATAGATAATTAACATTATTTTCTCTTATTTTGACAGAATCCTGATATGGAAGTCGATGAAAATGGGACCTTGGACCTTAGCATGAACAAGCAGAGGCAGCGAGATGGTTGCTGTACCATTTTGACACCCCTGGAGCCAATGTCACCTCAACGGCAAGCTGTGATGAATAACCGGTGTTACCAACTGAACGAGGGGGACTGCTGGGACTTGCCAGTGGACTACACCAAAATGAAGCCCACGAGGATAGATGAAGACGATTCCAAAGAGATTAATGTATGTCTTTTTCATCTCTTGGTTCTCATTGCAGTCTGGTTTTTGTAATTCATTACATCTCTGAAATGAATTTGGAGGGAAAGAGGAAACAAAACAAATAGCTGATGAAAAAATACTGGCTTTCTATAAAGAGGACTTTCTACTGGTTAGTCTTTAGAAATATATCGTGTTGGCACACATCTGATCTGTGACTAAGTTCCGTAAGACAACATTTGAACCATGCATGTGAATCATGTTTTCTAACAGCATCATCTTGTTAACAAATATTTTCTTCAGTAACGACGCTTCACTATTTTCAGATTATATTACGCTGTATAAGTAGGTTGACATAACTGTACTGGTTAAATCTCTCAAGATAAGATATTCTCCTGAATCTGAAAAGCATAAATGATGGACAGAATATTTAGAGTGTGTATTACTTATAAACCAATTAAAAGCAGCAGACTACAATACAAGTTTTAAACTATTTCAGATAACATGATTCTGGATGGTTTAACATGCTGCTGATAGTTGTGTGTGTGCAGGGCCTGTATTAATGAAATACTTTGCTTCAAGAATACAATGAAGGGAGAGTAGACATTAGTGTTACTTCAAAATTCATAGTTCCAAGACAACAACAAAACCCTTGAAACAGGAAAAGCAAATACCTAAAATATATTAGGGAACTTAGGGAATTTATTTTACATTTCAAATTGTAGAATGTATGGCATGGTAGCCACAAATTAAATAAGTTTTTTTGTCAAGTTTTAATGCCATTGCTTTTGTTCATCAGGTTTCAACCCTTATTCACTTTATGATTTACAAAGCTGAGCCTTTTATCAATTGTTCTCTGTTTTTTTTTCTTGATTTATTTGATAAAATTAGAATAATCATTCATGTGTAGCCATCGCTTTTGCCTATTTTAATTAAAACTATTTTTGGTAAGTTTGAAGCATATAAGAAAGTGGCATTTTCACTAGATATACAGAGCACATTCTTGCTCTGGTGGCAGTTATGGCTTTGCTTTTAATTTCCCTGAAGTTAGGAAATCTGTCATTACCAGGGAGAAACGAGGTAATAAATAGAGTATAACATATTTAGCAGAGCATATTCAGCGGAGCGCTGCAGTTCTAGTCTGCTGTGGATGGCACCACCTGCAGGAATCTCTACATCAATGCCTTCAGACACTTTGCTATTGAAAGAGATGCCGCTAAATTTCTGAATGCCTCAGTAAAAATAATTAGTAATTAGAATAACAGTTACAAGTTATATAATTATTATAAAGTTATATTTGGGCAGAGAGATCCATTGAGGCTTATCACAGATTATGTTGCTCTGTGTAGATGTTAAGATGGTTCCTATTTCATCTTTCACATGATCTAAACCATTAAGAATGGTATCTAAATGGCTTTTTCACACATAAGGCATAATGTTTAGTTTCCTTTCTCGGGTATCTCTGTTTTGTAGTGACTTTAGAAAATATATTTATTCTTTTAAAGCAAAATAATATAGCAACAATAGAAAATATCTTTTACCTTTGTTTTTTTTTTTTTGTAAGTAAATAACCAAAATTTGAATTTGCATGTATGATTTAAAGATTTAATGGGTGATAAAGAAAATAGAATAATTTCATTATTTTTCTTTGACAGAAAGGATAAAACGCATAGCCTCTGATGACTCTGCTTTACAGTATTTTGTGTAGATCGTAACCTCTCCTAGCTGAGACTAACACTTCATATTTGCCTGTAGCCAGAAGATTTGGATCCTTTCCAAGAGGCCCTTGAAGAAAGAAGGTATCCTGGTGAAGTTACAATCCCAAGTCCTAAACCCAAATACCCTCAATGCAAAGAGAGCAAAAAGGATTTAATAACGTAAGCATAATGTGAGGTGAAATTATTTTTCTCCTTTTAACCTTTACTCTCTTTGTCTTTTTTTAAACCAAACGAATACATATACGCCTTGCAGTATGAGCATGCAACATTTGCAGCATATAAATGTTTCAAACTGCCAGTTAAGTAAAGTGATAAGCTAATGTGTACTTGCTTGTTCTTAATGATGCTATATTGTATTGAGACGCCATTTTCATTTAATCCTGTTCATTTTGCAGCTTTTCGATTAGGATGCTTAAAACCCCTTGCAGTCATTGCAGCTAAACTGGAAACAATGAAACATTTAAAAGCTTTTTTTTAAACATACTTACTATTTTGGCTGTTTTTGTTTTTGTTTGGTGGCAGATGTCCAACACCAGGGTGTGATGGGAGTGGTCATGTGACTGGTAATTACGCCTCACATAGAAGGTGTGACTTCATTTTTTTCATGGTGGATTCTGTCTTTTCAATTTATTGTTTTCAGCTTACCTCAACAATGCTGTCAAAGTAAAACGTTGAACTCTGTGTTAACCCTTTGAGTAATATATGTTGATCTTAAAAGCATGCTAATTTGTGTGTTGTATAAACGTCTTTTATTTTTAAATAGATTACTAAAATTTCCAAAGTATGCTTAAGCATTTAAGTAGTTAACCCAGGACTCACAAATATATTTTGTTACATTTTACTACTTAGAAAAACAAAAAAAGCATATTTACAGTATGTAATTTTGGAAGTAATGTTGATATCTAAATATATTCAGAGGGTTAACTGTATTACAAAATTCAATATTACAGCACTTGCCCCATCGCTTTTCTGCATTACAATCTTTTACTTTTTAATTTTTATGTTGTGTTTGTTTGGGAGAGTTCACTTAATAAGAAGATTAACTTACTTGTATATCCTGCCATGTCTTACAGTTTATCTGGCTGTCCCTTGGCTGACAAAAGCATCCGAAGTATGCTGGCCACAAGCTCACAAGAACTCAAGTAAGATATAAAGAACAAATATTCTCTTTATGCATATTTATTTGACGGCAACCTGTGTATAGTTACAGCAGAATATATATATGCTATCTGGAAATGTGCTATATGGGCTGATCCAAAAGGGCTGATCCATGCTTGGAGTGTATGCTAGGTCTACAAGGAATTCTATACAGGCTGGACCTATAGATAAGTCTGTTGCTGTAGGATTTTCTTTTGTGTATTCCTTGTGTGATAGAGATGGAAAATAATCAGAACTTTTGGAATTTCATCTAAGTATTTGAATTCCTGCTCATTTTTTTCCCCCAAATCTTTGAGTTTGCCAGTCAAAAAAAAAAAAAAAATCCATGAGATTAGACTGACAAAACACTTCTGATGACACAACTAGCAAAGTGATTGAGCTTCTCAGAACTAGAGTGGAGGGAAGGGGAAACAGTTTGTTTATCCCTAATGCATGCATAATTTTCCCCAGGTTTGTATCACTGTTATTAGCTTAATGCATTTTCTCATTTGACTGTATTTTTTAGTGTTTACTTAGTTATTCCCCTACTTAACATGCTTTCTTTACAATTACCTTTCAGTACTTTGATGTGACAATTGTGAACAATGAAAGAGAATCGTGAGAATTAGTTTTAATCTGTCTTCCTGCAACATATGCTTGACTGAAATTCTAGATGTGGAAGAACTATAGTATTTGTTAGTGCTAAGAGATAGCAATATGCCTGAGTTGGTAGAATTAATCCTCTATTAACAGGACAGATGGTTAATAGGGTTATAGGTTAACAGAGGGTTACCTCTGAGTAGAGGTTAAAAGGAAAATTTGGATAGGGAAAATAGGAATGGATAGTTTATACTGTCATGCTAAGCAGTATTCTGTCACTATCATGCATGAGGGCCTTAATGAGTATTTCTTGAGTTCAGGACACACCTTGATGAAAGAACAGACCCTAAAGCATGAGAAAGATAAGGAAAAAAAGCATAAGAAAGCTGCTGAAGTTAGCTTGCTCTCTAGTCTACCTGTACTTGCTTCGCTAGTCTACCTGTAGCTATAACCAGTGGGTCACAGCTCACAGGGAAATCAGCTCACATTGATTTCCCACCCAAAGAAAAAAATTTGTATCAGTTCAGGTCCTGCCGGTATCTGCCACTAGCAGACTGTGTGATGTGCAATGGGAAGGGATGTAAATTGCTCAGGGGACAAATGCATGTATAAACAGAGCGAGACATGGGCAAACAAACCCAGAGAAATACAGAACTGTGTTTCGGGTGTTCCATTTGCAGAATGGAACTGTGTTTTGGGTTGTCATGGGTCAAGTAGCACATGTTACAGGAATTATGCTTACATAAACCGAGCACAGCCAAGACTCTGAGCAGCATCAGTAATACTTTAACTACATCCTTTGCTGCTCTAACCCTTTATAAAAGTTTCTGCTTGTTGAAAGCAGTCCTAAATTAGCCCTCTCCTCTGCCTCTCCCAAGTGTCCCCTGGCAGGCATACCCAGTTAGAACTACAGGGGAAAAAAGAGCATTTGAACTTGAGATCCCACTCCTTTCTCTTGCCATTCTCTGTACTTCAAATTTTGCCTAAGCAAAGGGAACAAAATTAAGTCATATTTAAAAAGATATTAGCACGTGCATATAGTTATTAAGCACATAAACATGTTAAATGAATTCAAAAGTTAGGAAATACCAGAATTTTAGATAGGTTAAATTAGTTTGCTTTTGCTTCTTCATCACCAGACAAGCCTTCATTTCCTGATCACGTATTTTTCCATAGGATAAGAAAGTAAATTGGGTAGAGAATAATCATTCCATACACATCTAATGAATACTTTCTTCAGCATGCCATGTGTGGCGCTGTCTCCTATTCACTTTTCTCAAAATATACTCTCAGAATGTATCTACTAATTCATTCACATATTTTTCACTACCATTGAAATTGAGTATCTCCTAATGAATTTATCTTGGTTATAAAAGAATTAATTTATTTTCACCTGCAATTACACATTGAAGTGAGCCAGGATTTTTATTATCCCCAACTTAAGGACAGAAAACCTTAGCAAATAGTTCTGATTGCTCAATTTGAGACCTCTAGGACTCAATTTGTCCGTTTCTTGGCATTATAGAAAACCATGTATGCTCAAAGCCAAATACCCATTAAATTCTCTCTGAGCTGTGGGAATTTGGCAGTCCTACACAATGAAGGATCGACCATTTGTGAAAAGGGATGAACTCTATAGAAAAAGCAGAATAGAGTCCAGTGTTCCAGAACAGCAATGGGAGGCTCCTTTCTCCTCCCCAACGCTCTGTGTTCATTCCCAGCTTTCACTTGTTCCATTCACTCTGTCCTGTCTCCTCTGTCCTTTTTTCTACATTGCTCTCTGTCTCAAGCTTCTTGTCAGATCAGTCCATCTCTTGCCTTCATCACATTTTTTTTGTTCTCTCCATCATGCAGAAGTTTGTACAGAAAGAGAAAGCAAAAAGCATCTTCTCATTTATCATATGTATTTCGAGGCAGAGAAGTAGGAGTCCTGTGGATGACAGCATTCTCTATATAGTTCTCATTTATGCTCTTGTTCTCTGCACAAGATAGGAGAAAGATGTGATCATGTAAATGATAATGCATATGCGCAAAGCAGCTAAACCAAAGCTGCATAAGCAACTTTGATTTCAGAATTTTTAAACTACGAAGTGCTTCATTTACATCAGTTCCTTTCTTTTTGTGTGAGATTTTACAGTATAATTTCCTTGCTTTTAAAAAGATCAAACTGAAAAGAAGGCGAAAGTCCCTGGTGTGGGATCCTCCTGGCTTTTTTTCAGGCAACTGGCACCTTATGATATCCATTACTTAGGTCACCTGGACTGCTGTAGTAGCAAACAGCAGTAACAGGTGCAATGTTCTACATGGGCTGGTACCAGAAGAAAGTGAGGAACTTTGCTAGTATAGTTTGTATGTATGTGCTTACAGCAGAGGTATAAGCATGAGGATCCCTGGCTTCTGCCGCAGGCTCTAGAGAGAGATGTAAATACATTCTTCACCTATATCCCAAGCCGAGATCCCTTGTGTCCTGTCCCTTCCAATCTGTGCCATTCCCATCTCTTCTTTTTTTATTCCTTGTTCCAGGCTTCACATAGTTCTTTCCAGTCATCCACAAAGACTTCAGCCTCCGTAAAATTTATGGCAAATATTTTTCTCATGCATGGGATATGGAGAACAACTGACAGTGCAGTATGCTACAGGGATTATATTTCTGGACTGTATAGTTTGGGAAGATTTCATAGTATTACAGCTTTGCCATGCATAGCTCATGTAGCAAATATTGATTATGTACTGATAAAGCTTTTATATCACATTCTACATTTCCATAATCTCCATGTTTGTATTGTACAGCATAGATTAAGTATAATGCAGCTTCCTAACTAGAATTTTGCTAACATACCGATTATTTTTTTAAGCCCTAACTAAAATCAAAAATAGCAGACATCAGAGATTTCAAATAATGTTGATGCCCTGTTGATAGTCAAAAAGAAATATGATAATCTGAAAAGTTTAGAGAAAGTTTTACTTGGCTTTACAATGCTTTTTTTTACAACGATGCATTTTGGTAAATATGGTTCTGTAAACTCCATTGCCCACATTCCCTAGATCAGACATATGTTTCCAAGACATCAAGTGGTCCTGGAGTGGGCCCACTATTCCTTGCCATCCATACTTCTCTTCTGTAAGGCTTCTTGCTCAGGGTTGCTGAGCAGATTGTGTGATTCTCAACTTTTATCCAAAGCACAAATGAAACCGTGAGAGACTTTGTGTATAGTTTTTAGACAGGACAAAGCAGTTACATAGCCTGATCAATGATCTTCAAATAACAAGATCATTTTAAAACTAATTCTCAGTTTCTGATGGTGGCACAAAGGATGTCAACAGTGTTAAGAGTCTCTGAAGAAATTAATATTTGGCAAGAAGACAAGTCTTCCCAGTATTAAGATTTGGATTATAGTGTTTTTGAAAGGCAACTAGCTTTTTTTAAAGACCTAGGGATATTAGACTGATGAGCAATTAATAGTCCATCCAGTGAGAGTTACTGATATTAAAATATTTAGCAGGTAAATGCAGTTTATTCAGTGAAACACTATAAAAATCAGCATTTTGAATTACTCTTAATCTAATTTTAAAGTAAAATTAATTATTGTTTTAAAGTAAATATTTTGATCCTCAGCACATCAGTTCTAGCCAAAGGGCTGCTTGCTGGCTGATAACTTTTTCTACTCAGTATATTGCCACTTAGGTAACAGAGTTCTAACAAATGATGAACTTAATTCTGATGTTACTCTGAAGTGAAAATAATCATCCTTTTTTGAAGGCCGTATGTTCTATAACTAAGCATTAGCTTGCCTTACTGTGAAACTTTTTTTCCTTTGGGTCAGTTTTCCTGAGCAAATCACATTATGGCTTATATTAAAGAGTCTGAACCTCGTAAAGATTTGCAGTTCAACAAAGGTCTACAAATGTGGGTGCTTATCTGATACTGTTGCACTATTTACAGGCCTGCCATCCCAAAGTACCTTTGTCTCTAAGCAGATTTTGCATGCCATTATTTTTCTGGTGAACATCTCTTGTCATGGCCCTTTGGTGTTTCAAGGAACAGGAGAGTTTCATATTTCTCTGTGCAGTGAAGCCTGAAAATTTTTATTCTCCCTATCTCTTATTAAGTGACAGTGAGAACTTCAGCTTTTTTTTTTTTTTTTTTTTCCCCACAATAAAGGAAGATTTGGAATTTCTGTGCCTCCTTCTTCTTTCCAAATCAGTCTTTATCCTAAATTCCATCTTCTCATGGTCCTCTTCTACTCTTTCTCATATCTTCCCTTTATCCTTGTCTGCCTATTCCCAGATGTGTCATCCCAGCAGTCTCTTCTGCTGGGTCCGGACAGAAAGGTGAGCTTCCCTCAAGCTCTCCTGATTTAATCACAGGAATTAGAATGACTCCATGCAGTATAATTTTCAGGATAGAAAGGATATCCCTAGCTTACACTTCTAGTGAAACTCCTCTCTACATTTTTCATGCTCACTTTTTACTGGTGTTTCAAGTGATTTTTTCTGCAATGTGCATAACAAGAAGTAATAAAATGAGAGAATAGACATCCTCCCAGAAACGGGGAAGCTTGTGTTGTGTTTACTGTGTTGGATATTAAAAATAATGGAATGAAGTAATATTTTCTTCCTAGATTTAGTCATCTGACACAAAATTATGTTTTCTCCAAATACAGAATTGAAATGCAGAGACAAAAGCTGATAGGATATATTAGTAAAACACTACAGAAAGACACTCTCTTTAAACATATAACCGTATAATTACTGGATTTTGAACAGCACTTATCCTCGCTAAACCTTGATACTACTCCAAATGAGCAGTAGCTTTTTCTGCTCAGAACAGTTACTTCTGCAAAGATCTGTTTAGCTGTTCAAGAGTTTTTTCCACCTACATCCTGTGTTTGTCGCTTGAGATATTTCTGAAGTTCACTGCCTATGTGTATGTGTATTACTCCATCTCCACAGGAGTGCTAGCACTGGTATTACAGGTGTCCTCTTCTTTTCACTTGCCTTCTCTTTGCTTGCCTTGCCTTCTCTTCTCTTGCCCTCCCCATTTTTGCTGGTTAGATTACTTCTGCCCTCCTGTAAGGACTCAGTAAGACTGACATTTGGGAGGCTGTGACCCATTAGTAGTTTTCACCCACTTTTCTCTTAGAAATTTACTCTTTGTTGCAACAGGACTAACCATTTCCATTCTTATTATTGTGTCTTTTTTCTTTCTCTAGCTTCCTGTTATTTTTTTTTAACTTGTGAAACTTAATTGAAGTTGGCATTACAGTTTTACTTGAATGCTAAAGTTGTTGAGCCTAGTAAGTAATTCTGGGTTATAACAAAATACTTCTTTGGTGCTAAATATGTGTCCTTTGTATCTACAAAGACATTTTTAAGTTCCTTGATGCTTTATCTAACTTTTATATGGAAAATGTGATTGTAAGGACCAGGCATGATGTATTTGGAATAATGTTAAAAAATGACTAGAATGAGTCATTTGTGAATGATAGCATTTTATTATCTCATCTGCAATGTTATGATAAAACAAACTGTAGTTTATAGTGTTTTATTAAATTACAAGCTAGCGTGTAAGTCTAATTTAAATTATATTAAAAAAAAAAAAAGGAAAATAGATCCCCAGTAACAGTTGACCTGTAAGGAATAATCTTTCCCGTTTTGTTCAACTAGATCCTTGGGCCAAGTGAAATTAGGAATCTCATGTGGTTTCAGTGGGTTTTTTTTGCATTTTGTTTCCTGTATTTATTGCAGATTTCCACTTGGATACCTTATCTTTGATGGCAGCATGCATGCCTGGCCAGAACAGAACACCTTGGGCTCTGTTCCTGCACTTCTCAATACTCAAATGGGCACTGTAGGTTATACCTAGCATTTCCAACCTCATGTTGTGTGGTGTTATGATAATGTCCTTTGTATAGAAACCCATCATCTGCAGCAACCTCATCTCTGTAGTCTCAATAAGTTTCACACATGGAAGTGGCTGGGCTTTTTCTGTTAGAATAACTCATTCAGACTGATAAGGTTGAGTCATTCCATTTTTTCTCACTTAAGTTTGTTAAATTTTGTCTCCAAAATAGATGATACTTGAGTTCTGTTTACATAAGACCCTTCATTATTGTTTTCATTACTGAAAGGCAGTCTTAAAAGCATGTACTCTCTAAAAGGTCCTTAAAAACCATCTACATATCAGTACCTTTGATGCTGTGAAATGTTCCATGTAAGCACAAAAGCCTGCTTGCATGAAGCACCTTACAGAATCAGGGCCTTAGGAAGTTATCAATACCATGAAAATTTCTGAAATGCAGGCTTTAATTTGCACAGTGGCATCTAAAATATTCAAATAGTTTATGACCTTTTTTCCTTTATGCACTTAATTATTAAAAAAAGAAAAAGATATTTACTAGCTGTACTTTTTCTGCTGCTAGGATTTTAATCAGTGTTTGAAAGCACATGCCACTTAGTTATCACCTCAAATAGTTCAGATGAATGTTCACTGAATTAGAGAATTTTTTTCAAAACAGCCTGTGTGACTTAAGAACCAAAACTTTGTTTTCAGAAGGAATGTAAGCACTGGGGAATCCACATCCCTGTAACTTCTAGGTGCCTAACTTTGAAAGTGGAATTTAGTGTCTGCAAGAAATTAGGCAATTTTGTAGATACTACTCTTAGTTCCTAGGCTTTTTACTAATCACTGAATATTTAAATGTGGATGGGTATTTGACAATTTATTTTAATTTTCAAAACTTTTCTCTTCATCCAGTCATTCCAGTGCCATTTTGTGCCATCCCTAATCAACTATTCCGACAGGAGCACTTAATTGTGATTAATTATCAATGAATTTGTCTAGTTATGTTAGCATGCCCAATGAATCTCTCTAAGGCCTTCTTGTCTTGGAGTCTTTCCATTTGTACAGTTGCCTCTGCCTTCCTTGGGTTTGGTCATACTTCTTTGTCATTGAATGTGTCCTACATAATTGATCTCATTCAGCCTGGCATTTGCTCATATTCAATTCAAGGGTCTTTTCTTTGGCACAATTTAGTTATTGTGCAAAAGTCCATTGTGATGTTGATCATTTTTGCTTCAAATCAACAGTCCATAACCAATTGCTCATTCCATCCAGATCCGCAAAGATCTGCAACATGATGCTGTGGTATATCCCAAGTGCTGAGGCAATCCCCATGGGAAGCTGCATAGACTATATAGTTGCTAAAAGGGGAATTAAAAGTGCAGTGTTTTGCACTCTCTGTGTTTGGTCAGACTTGCCAAAATCTTTACTACACATTTTCAAATCAAAGTAAATTTGTACCTTGAAGTCCTAAATATGATAGTCTGGATCCTCAGTTGGTGTAAATTGGCATAGCTCCATTGCCTTCCGTGGAGTTACGCTAAGCTACAACAGTGATGATCTGGGCAGATACCCTCAGCTGCTCTCTTGGGTTAGCATTCATGTTTGATTGCTGTATTTAAATCTTTTGAAGGTATAAAAATTCTTGCATTTGGTTTCTTAGAATGGCCAACTACTAACGTGATTACTTGGTGTCTGTATCTGCACAGTAACATCTAATTTTGCCATGCATTTAAGTTCACTCCTTTATTTTATACCTTAATGCTATTGGGACTTTATGTGGCACACATGTTTTTCAGCACTGTAGTATCTATATCAATGTTTTATATCCCTAAAATATCCCATATCCCTCATAAACACCTCATCATAATCCTCTTTTACAATATTTTTGTATTCCCAGTAAATGGAATTTACATTTGCTCATCTGCATGTGAAAACTGCTCTTCTACCCTAACACACACAGAACTTCCACTGCTTCAAAGTCTGCTGAATGGTTTCTCTCCTCCTACAGATAACGACATTGTGCTCTTTCAGCACTGGCTCATTCGGTGTACACTGTGTGAAACAACCTTACAATTTGAGGGGTATTTTAACACTGGCCATCGTTAAATATTTTTCTGTGCTTGACTGTGCTTACACTGCATTCAGCTCCAGCAGTATCTGTTTTCTATAATAAAAAAGAGGTAGTGAAGGACCGCAGAATAAGCACATTACTGTTGTTATTTATTTTGGGGGCTGTGGTAAACAGGAAAAAAAAGCAGAGCCTTGAAAATTTTTAAATATAAATAAATTATATTTAAGTTGCATTTCCAGAACTACACTACTTACATAGTTTTATTAAAAGGATCAGCTGTAAAGTAGTCAAATGGAGTGATATTTAAATTGTCATCCTCAGGTTTCAGAGCTAACACCACACTGAGATGATTTTTCTGGCTGCAGATTAATGGGGGCAACACTGTAAAAGCATATGATCAGCTACAAATGCAATTATTCAAAAGAAACTAAATACTGGGGCACTTTTATTCAGTATTAAGTATCAAGTCACACAGATGAGGTTTATAAGAAGACCAGGCTATGGTCTTTCTTCTTTTACAGGTAGAGAACTGTTTTTTTTTGTTTTGTTTTGTTTTAAAATAGGATGAATATATGAAAATCACAATTTATTTATTTCGCTTTCTAAACTATGATTTATTTATTTTTCTTCATCTGTGAACTGTTGATATCTAAAAGAACCAAAACATTGCAGTGTTAAATGCAGTCTAATGAATACTGAATCTAGAGTTTAATAGGTGAACAACAAACTCACTTTTCAACCACACGATCCAACTCTATTATGAAGATATGGGCATATAATAAAAACCTTCTCATTTATTTGCTGCACAAAAACAGATATTTTCCTTTTAAATGTTTGGCATAGTCATTTAAAAGGACTGAGTACAATATCTACTGTCTTAACTACTGCGCATTTTGTACATAAGTGTTAATTTATAAACTGTAAGCATTTGATACACCAGACACTATGGGAATACATTTCTGCTATTTTTTTTTCCCCTTGAAAAAAAAGGTATAAAAAGAAAAAAAAATAGGAGAATCATAAATAATATATTAAAGGAAATGAATAATAAAAACTATGGTAGATTGTAGGTTTCTCCTCAAGGCTTCTCCAGGAACCAATATAGGTGGTGATTTGTTTTCTTCTGATGCACTAATCAAGGAACATCTGTCAGGAAAGCGTAAGTATATTCCATAAGTATAGGTATAATGGAGGAGGGACAGCAGTCTTGGTTTTGAGTAGCACCTTCTGTGACTTAAGTGTGAAGGATATGAAAGAACAGAATTACTAAGGTTTTTTGGGAGGGGGGTTGTTTGGTTTTTTTAAGTCATCTAAGATTTAATCCTCGTAACTCTCATTCACATAAAAAGGTGGTTTGAAGTCTTTTCTGAGGCCCAATGCAAAGCCTTCCTAGGTTGGAAATGGAACAGAAACCTTCCCATTTTCTTTTCATTGGCTTTGGATTTGAGGTCATATTCTGTAGCTTCAAGAGCTCACCTTGAGCTGTGTTTTCTCATGGAATGGGAACAATAAAAGGCCAAATTCCATGCATACACACAAAAGCAGAATTTGCACTCTGTTCGCTTGATAAGGCAGTTTCACGTGATAACTTTTGTCTAGCATAAGAGACTGTCATGAACAGAGTCCTTTTGAACCATTGCTTCTTCTAGGAAAAAAAAAAAAAGAGAGGGTGGGACAATTTTTTTAATGTATTCACTGGTAAAATATAGTTAAGGAAGTTCTTTAACTGTAAAAAGGCTCTATTTTGACTTCTATTTAGCACAATAAGCACCTACAAATTGAAAATGAATATCATTTAATGCCTATAAGAGATAATTGTGTACCACTTTATATGCAGAATATATATCCAGAAAACATATTTTAACCATAGGTAACCTTATTTTAATTCTGTTTTTCCAAATTTTGTTATTAACTCTGCTGAAACTAAAGAAATTTCTCCTGGTTTACAATGATAAACACAACTTACACATGATCTGCATGTATAATCACATAGTTTACAAGTAAATTCATTGGGATCGAACATATCCAACTTTTTCAAAAAATTTTTTGAATGTTATTATACCACAGACCAAAATATGCATACAAATTCTGTAAAATCAATAATGATCTCAAAAGTATTCTTTTTTCCATCCTAAAAGCTGTTGCTTTATGACAGTAGGAATGTCTTTAAGATTTTTCTTTGTTCACATCACTGAAAATACCCACCATTCAGAAGTATTGTAAATCTAATGCATAAGATACTTAGGCAACGTTTGCTTTTTTGGAGGGGCTGTTTTGTTTTTTCCTCCCTGAGAACAGAAACCTTCATAAATTTCCCTTGGCATAAGGATGGAAATATGGCACTGCCAATGCATTAAATGCTGTGCAAGAGACACAGTCCAAATCAATGAATACTGGGAAGAGGCAGCCTACGGGAGGCATTTCTGTAAGACGGAGTTCGCTGACTAACCTTTTCCACGTTTTTTCATTTGCCTTTCCTCATATGCTGCCTTCCTCCAGAAATTAGTGGATTTTTTATGGCTACAGAGGTGTGAAGATGGGAATTCTGCCTGCCCCTAATTCATGGCAGGAGGCAAATAAGGTGCCATTCTTCTTGCACATAGCACCCAGCTAAGGCTTACACCTCTGAGTAAGCAAAACAGAAAATTTTTATTTCAGCTGTTTTCCTGCCCAATGTCGTATCCCCCCAAATCCTTTCCAGGGCAGCGCTTTATTAGTGGAGATGTTTGTGAGGTAGTGATTTATAAAAAACTCCGTGTCGGAGTTTGAATATGAGTTGTAAACATTCATCCTGAAAATACTGTGTTACGGCTCCTCTTGATGGCCTGGAAAGAGAAAAGCACTAGTCAATGTTTACAAAGATCTGTATTAAAACTAACCAAGTGAATTATAAATCTAAACTAAAGAGCAGTAAGCAGATACTCAGGGATGTTTGGCTATAAGCACAAAAAAAAAAAAAAAAAAAAAAAAAAAAAAANTAAAAAAAAAAAGAGAGAAGAAAGCCTTTCTTGTAAACAATGTATAAGCAAAGTTGTTAGCCTAACACTCTCATGGCTGCTTTTCTAATTCTGCAGTGCGTGAATTCTCTGAGCCCAAAGGTATAATGGAGCCTGAGCACTTTGTGCCTGCATTCCCAGCTGGGAGCAAAGTGTTTCTGGTAGCGAGGGCTGTTCCCTGTGCCATTGTGCTGTACAGTCATTTATCCCTGCCTCTAGCCCCCAACCTCTGCAGCACTCTGCACAGCTGCTTAGGAAATTATTCCTGCAGCTATCGGACTGCAAAATCAAAGTGTTTTTTTTTTCTTGAAATATTTACAGTCTAAACCAGGCTTGCAATGCCTAATCTTGTGGGAGCTGCAGAAGGGAAAATGTGCAAAAGCATGGACTTTCTGCCTTTGCTAACTTTAAGGAGAGCCAAAGTAAGAAAAAGACACTGGAGAGCATTGCATGACAATAAAAAGCACAATTCATTTTCTAGTACTATAGTAATGATGCTTTGGAATATTCTTGCAATGTTGGTATTATTACTTAAGTGCTGTTCAGATACTGTCTCGGATTCCAGCACAGATTTGGTATGGAATAGTTTTAATGGTCTTATCTGAGATTCCTGCCTTCCCTGAAGGGATGTCTCCTTTGTCCACGTAATGTGCAAGGTTAAAGTAAAATGACACCAATTTCAAGTTAGTGAACGCCATCCTAAAAACCTCATTGTTTCTCTTACTGCTACCCAGACAGCTACAACATCCTTTCAGGAGATACAGGAAATTCCAAAACAGAGGCAGATGGATGTGTGGAATAGGAACCGGGAGTACTCTCTGCCCTGTTCATTGATCAGAAAACTTGGTGTGATTCACTTTATTTACCTCGCTGAGAATTATTCATCATTCATTACCTTGGTAAATTGGACTCCGCAGTCATCATTTTCATTGGAGCTGTTGAAATTTGAAAAAAAAAAAAAAAAAAATTGCTTGATAGTTGAGCCATCGAGAAGTGATTGAAATCAAGCAGAATGACAGGGCTTGATCTTTCTGGAAATCAGCCTGTCGGGAAAGGTTGTGTCTGTGTCTGTGTCACTAGTAAGAGACCAAGTAAAGAAAACTGTGTGCTCCTTGATACAGCTTTCCAGATTGGATACAGAATTAAAAAATCACAGAGGAAGGGCCCTCTAGAAGTTATCTAGTCCAGATCCCTGCTCAAACCAAGATTAGAGAAAGTTGCTCATGACTTTTTCCAATTGAGTTTTGAATAACTCGAAGTCTGGAGACCTCACAAGCTATTCCAGCATTCATCAGTCTGATGGTAAAAAAAAAAAAAAAATCCTCACAAGGACTTGGCCTTTCCAACATTGAACTTTATCTCCACTGCTGCTCAATCCTTCAAATGGGCACCTCTGTGAAGCCTGTGGCTAGTCCTCCTCCACTCCAGCCTACTAGGCACGATTTGCAGGCAGCAATAAGATTGCTTCTTATGCTTCTCAAGAATCAACAAACCCACTCCCCTTGGCATTCGTCGGAGTGCTCCAGCCTCATAAGCGAACTTACAGCTCCATGCTTACAGTTCTCAGAGTGCTGGGAAAAGTACAGAAGACAAGGCATCCTTCTAAGATGTATTACTTCTCAAGGGGGACTGATTTGTCTGCCCAGTGTCAACTGTATGAGACCTCAAGGCAGCAAGTTGGAGTATCTGTATGGGTGGACATAGCTGTGGTCATGCCCAACCTCTCCTCCTTGTGGGAACGTTCATGTCTGGACTCACACTAGGCATTTTCTCTTTAATATGCCATTAAGTCTTGCTTAACTTTGAAGGTCTGAGGCAAATTAGGGCTCAAATAATGGGTGGTCATACCCAAAAGTCAGTGCAGATGGAGCATTAGCCTCTCAAGACCAGCAGCAAAAATTAGAGCGTGCCTGAGAAGTTGCTGAAAAATTAGTATAATCTCACTCAGCAAGTCAGTAAGAGAACTGGATTTCCCTTCGTTGTGGTAGTCGCTAGAGTTCTCACTAGACTAGACTGCCTCTCACAATCTGATATAATTCATATTCAGTATTTTCACATTTCCTCACTTGGGCCTTTGACAAATGTTTGTAGGCCCAGGGGGGAAAAGCTGCTTGTTTTCATGAAATGAAAAGCGTAGGATTTTATTCCTTTGCTGTTGCCTCTTCACCCCCCCAAAACAGAAAGCAGTATCTGCTTTAGCTGTCTGGGGAAGTGAAACCCTTGGGAGTTTGCTTCTCTTTTGAAATGTTAACCTGTCCCTGTTGTTGGATGGCACATCCTTTCAAGGAGAAACACATACATTCAGAAGAGATTTAAAATCTGTCCATCTGTCCAGTTTGGTAACTTTATGTCACTGTACTTCTAAAGACATTTCTCAGTGTTGCTAATGGGTACAGTGTAGCGACTGCATATGGAACAAAACATATCTCTCAGTCTTAAGATGCAATTAGTCTCAGAAAGACTTCTTACACAAAACTAATGTTGCATAAATTATCTTATCATACTGAATAAGCATCAAAAATTGTCTTTTTCATTGAGACTAAGAAACAAGCTGGTAATAGAGTGAAGAGCATTCCTGCCCATAATTTTTTCTGTCTTTTGAATTTTTTTTCAAACTTTCAAACTTCGGAACCCTCAAGCTGCCTGTTCTGTATTTCTCATATATTCAAAGGTGTTTACAACCCTAGTCATTAATGGATTTGCCATCAGGCTCAGCTGAGAGGACTTTCAGGCCAGGCTCCTAGTTGTTGCTTATTTATGCAATTAGAAATACCCCAGCCTGTTCTGTAGGCTCAGTCTTACGTATGGATATTAGATGAACTATTATGAAAGAGGGCATATAAGGTGAATTTAGTTCATGCTCCTAACCTTTATTTCTTTCACGCTTAGTCTTTCCTTTCCCCTTTTCACCTCCAACTGCCTCTATTCTGCAGATCTTCTGCAATCCCTCTCTTGATGAAATATTTGCAAGTGCACAAACTGAATCGTTCTGTTCAAATAAAAAACATATATACAGAATAGCTAAGAACCAGCTAGCGCTGGGTTGGACCCATTCTCTTTCCAGCAACATTAGTAGATTGTCGCGGCCACAAACTATATGGAAACTTTTGTTTCCTCTGCTGTTAGCAGTTCTAATCTGGTAGTTTTTTTCTGAGCATTTCTTGTGGAGGTGCTGACTGGTTTGAATGTTCTAGATCGAAGTCACCCCAAACCGCCTGGAGACTCTCAGCAAGTGACAGATTCAAGGTCATGCCGCTGTGCCCGCTAGAGCCTTTTGCAGTGGTTCCATCTAGGGGAAGATACGTGAAGTACAAAAGAGCAGAGCATGGACTGTAGGAAGAAGCAACATCGAGACAGCACTTCAAGAATTCAGCTATTGATAATTTTATGGTATTCAAGGCAATCATCAGGTACTAATCAGACCATTATGTCTCTTATTAACAACAACAAAAAATCCCTGCTTTAAAGAATACATTTTTGAAGTATGTAACATTTGGACTAATTTTAATTTAGTTTTGTATTAAAACTTCCATTGACATTATGAACAGAAAGGTTAGACCAGTTCTAAGAGACTTTCGAGATGAAGAATACCACATGCCCTACCTCTGCCACTTTCTTCAAGCTCTTCTGTCTGACTTATCTTCACATAAAGGAACAAGACAATTCAGGTCATTCCTCTTGGCAAACCCTAACTGGACCAGTCTTGCTGTACAGTGACTGGGAGGCAAATTTGCCAGAAAAGTTTAGTGTCTGCCCTTCTAAAAAACTAACCAGGAATAGGGCATTCTTCTTTCGCAATGAACATGTCCATTCTGAATTACTCAAGAAAAGCACGTGTGTTTCAAAATCACGCTTTCTTCTATTCTGAGCAAGCTTTCACAGGCTTGAGGCAATGCTGTTGGGAGAGAGAAAACTTGCATTGCTTTACGATCTTCTGGTGCATTCTGCGTCTATGCCTCAATCGCTTTATGCTTTTCCTTCACTGTAAAAATGAAGCTTTTTCAAAGCAACGAGGTGTTTGGAAGTGAACGTTTGAATTTGCATATGTTGGAACGGATTCGTCGCTGGTGCCAGGAACTGCTCTCGGTTGGGCGGAGGGGATCTGCAGCTGGCAGTGCTGCCTTGGAGCAGGCGACGCTGGCAGGAGAGGAAGCGTGGGCAAGGCGCCCGAGGAGGGGGCTGATTCACAGCTTCCCTCTGGCAGCTTCTGTGCGTGGAGCGCCCCTGGGGAGTGCACAGGAGCTGGTTCATGCTGGGCACACACCAGGCCTTTGGCAGCTGGCATGTTAGGCAGTGCGTGCTGGTGCTGGATGTGAGAGCAGCAGGCAGCTCATCCTGGCACTTGATGCTGGGGTGCGAGGAAGCCCTGAATGCTGTCAGGACAGGCAGCGTGCAGAGGTGGTAACTGAAGGCACAGGCATGTGTTTATTTGTTTATTTATTTATTTTGCCCTAAACCAATCTAATTAATTTAAAAGCATCATGTGTATCTGTGTTTGTGAGAGTGCAGTGATAGTTTAAACACCAACATGCTGCATTTTAGCTTAATTAAAAAATGCAGCATGTTCCTTCGCACCCCCATACACAGTTCAGGAAATGCAGGAATGTGGTGCAGATAGCACCAGGAGCTAAGAACACCAAAACAGAAATTGTACATGCAAAAAAGACAGAGAATTAATTAAATTTCACCTAAGGAGAAACGCAAGCAGTCAGCCATCCCTGGTTTAGAACCTCTCAGTTGCTGAGGCTTTCTGGAGGCAAAGAGAGACAGAGCAATCTCTCAGCAGAGATGGAAGAGACTGAAGTTACTCCACAAAGCCTATCAGTCAGAATTATTATAGACTTACGACTGGACTAGCTCCGTAGTCTTGACATCGTCCCCTTCTAGATAGGAAGACTGTGCAGTGGTAACAGCATTTCTTTCCAATCCCCAGCCTGCACTTCTCAGAGGGCTCAGTTCAAAGCCTCCAACAGCCTTCCCTGATCGGTCACTCATACCTCCTGGGACTGTGCTGGTTCCAATGCCAGTGAGCATCTCACAAGATAAAACATATTTTTTTCCTTATTCACTCATCTGCATTCCACCACTTCATTTTTTTTTTGTTATATTTTTTATTATTTCCTCAAGTCATCTTCCTTAATGCTTTCATAGCTTTTTTGTTTCCCTCTTACACACAATGAGGCCTATGATATTAGTAGTGTTCTGCTAAGTAAGAAATATTAGTAGAATTTTACATATCAAAAAGTAATATTTAGCATATTTCCTAAAACTAAATTTCTGTGATTAAGTATTCCTTCTAGTTCAGCTGAATACAAGGAATAATTAACACATGAATCTAAATTTAACTCCATTTTTATTTTCAGCTTACAATGCATCTTTGTAAACCTTTGATATTTATAAGGGTCTAATTTCACATGCTTGGGTAGATATAGTTGTGAACCATAGAGCATGGGTTTTGTCTAGAGCATGAAACCACAAACTGGGTTTCATGTCAAATGGAAACATCCATTATCTGCAGACCTGTCCCACAGAATTTCTGCCATCTTTTGAATCAATTCAAATGAACTCTGAATGGAAGTTTTGGAAGTGCTCAGTTCTGCTCCTTTTGAAGCCAATGATAAATCTTATAAGGAATTTAATAGTTATTACAGGAGAGCATGAAACACTTCTTCTGAACAAGACTCTGTGTCTTGGCAGTCAAGAAGTTCTATGATAAGGTTTCACAACACAGTATTTTCTCCTCTGACACAAGGATATAATGTCTAACTAGTTTTTTTAGGTAAGTGAGAGGGCCACGTGCAATGCAGGCTAGGTAAGATAAAGCGAGCAGGGAGAAAAGAGGAGAAGAAATGCGATGGAAGAAGAGATAATGGAAAGAAACAACAAAGAGGAGGGAAGAAGAAGGAACTGTCAACCTCAAGGTCATTAAAGATCACAAAAGGAGGAGTGGATTAGAGAGGAACCAAAAATGAAGACATCAGCTGAAAGAAATAGAGAAAAAAAAAAAAAAAAGATGTAAAATAGAGAGAGAGAAAACAATTGAACAGTGACAAGAAGGAAAAGTAGCAAATGAGGAAAAAGGATCTAGAATAGGAAGCAGTAGAGTGTGCAAAGGAAATACAGGAGAGGAATATGGATGGAAAGCAAACCAGAAAACAAAAACAAGTAGAGGTTCCTCCTCCACAATGACAAAAGGTGAACAACAGATTGAAAGTAAAGAGAAAGAGCTATCAGGGAAGGAGTAGGACAGAGGAAAAACACAGTTAAAAGATACATAGATTTACAGTTTCATTTAGGAAAACTAAAAGAAAAAAATCCATCCTAAGAAAACAACTTTTCATTGCACAGATAAGATGTATAACCTATGAGAATCTGGTAGAAGGTTTCTGTCTAGGTTTAGATCAGCACTTCATGAATGCAAAAGTCCAAAGCGATGGACTACACAATAACAGACAACAGCAAAAAAAGAGGAAAAACATCTATGTTCCTGCTGGAATTTCTTCTGTGAAAAAATCAGTAGCATCTCCATGTCACATATACTTAATTAGAGATTTACAGGCACTGAAAATGAGATTGAGAGATTTACACTTCCATGTTGCCTTTACAGACGTAGCTGGGACAGTTATGGCTACAGAAGGTATTGCTCTGACTGCTCAGAATTGTAAAAGCAAAATGAGTTGCTGGTTTCTGTCCAGTTCCTGCTAAATATTTGTCTTCATAACAATAATCACAGTCCTGACTGTTACCTGTGGACAAAAACTCTCCAGGAGCACACAGCCCTGTTCATGTTCCCTCTCCTCGTGCTGATGTGTGTTACCTGCCCGTGAGTGGCGAGTGGCATAGCAGGGAGCTGGAAGAGAACGTATTCTGCTACCACCTCTGATTTCCCTTTTCCGGAGTTAAATAAGGGATGTGTGTGTCAAGAGTTCCAAATGCATCTATTTTGTTAAGCCCTCACATTCACTGAGACATGGACATACAGGAAACTAGTCACACCTTACAATAAATTCTTTTTTTTTTTTTTTTTTCATTTTACACAGCTGCTTCTCCTGCATCCCTTTTCTTCACACTTTCATTCAATTTAGGGAACTGCAGACAAGTGTCTCTAAGATTTTGATTTTCTAACCTTTTGCTTTTGGATTGCTCTGCTAGAAAAAACAATATTTTGTTTATGAATCTACATGTCATTTCAGAGGACATATGACTTTATAGCTGCAAATAGAACAGTGAATAAGAAGCTCTTCTTTTAGCCTCATTTTTTTTCTTCTGTGCAAAGTCATTTAGCCTCTCTGTGCCCCAGTTTTCCTCTGCCAAATTCTTCCCTTCTTCAAAGCAGTATTGTGAGATTGTATCCATTAATGTTTGTAAAATACTTTCAGATCTTCAGATGAAAGACAGAAATGCAAAGTGTTATTGTGTCTATCTTCCAGGCTTCCAACCTGTGAATTCCATTCCTGGTGTGTCAGACAAATAAAACAGAATCTGAAATGCATGAGAACCACCAGACAATAAAAAATTCTGCATTCTACTATGAAAAAAATCCCACAGGAAACAATTATATTTCTCTAGCCTTTCTGAACCTTGAACAAAAAATCACATCGCTACTCTAGAGAGTGACAGCATGGTCAAAATAAAACTATGGGAAATATATAATTGCAGCGTTCTGAAGACCCAGATTGAATTTTTGTACAACTTACTGGTTTACTCCCCCATTCAATTCAATATGATTTTTTTTTTTCTTTTGGGTTGCTACCTACACCTGCTTTAAATGCTCCATTAGTAATACCTAGGTTAAGTATTCTGTCTGGTAGACTGTGGTTTTTTTATATGTATTTGTTTACTTACAGTATTAACTTAAAGCTCAAGAGAAGACTACATCCACAGTGTAGTGTGTGCTAACTGCTGTAAAACACACAAAAAGAATAAATTCACTCCTCAGAGTTGATAAACCAGGCTGCTAATAACAGGTTATGAAAGATATTTTGTAGCTCCATATTGCAATTGGATCCCAGGATATCTTGGTAGGTCCTAGAAAGTATTACTATCTGATGGCTATTGGCATGGCCAATGTGTGATAAATTAGAGGTTCAATTTCAGCTCCATGGGAGCAAGTTTCCTCAGCACAAAAATAAGATGTAGGGGAAGTTTGCCATAATCAGAATTGACAGCATTCTTCTTTATTTGCATGCAGCTACTATTAATCCCCAAAGAGCTTAGCTGAAGTACGCAGTGTCCAAACCTGTCAATGCATGTGAAGCTACAGCCTACCTCACCAACACACTCTTGCTTTTATGAGAACCAAGTCTTAATGATAAACAGGGCAGTGGGGTTTAAATGATCAGTCTGATATGCAGAGAAATAGGCTTTGTCATAGAGTATAGATGAATGGGAAAGAGAAAGTGGGACGGGCAGCAAAGAGATGGGAAGTTATATTGGTTACACTTGCTAAAAATGTCTCTGGTGATCAAGTTAAACATTATCACTCTAGTTAGTGAAAAATGCAGTCATGTGTTACAATGACACATGGTGCTGGTGAACACTTCGAATAGTGTGTTCAGTTTTGGGTACCTCACTACAGGAAAGATATGGAGGCTCTGGAGCGTGTCCAGAGAAGCGCAACAAAACTGGTGAAGGGGCTGGAGCACACACGTTATGAGGAGCAGCTGAGGGAGCTGTGGAGCTCCCTTATTTAGTGCGGAGGAGAGGAGACTCAGAGGAGACCTTACCACTCTCTACAACTACTTGGAAGCAGGTTGTAGTGAGGCGGGGACCAATCTCTTCTCCAAAATAACTACCAATAGGACAAGAAGAAATGTCCTCAAGTTACGCCAGGGAAGATTCAGGTTGAAGATTAGGAAGATTTCCATGCAGAAAGAGTAGTCAAGCATTGGCCTCCCCTCCACCAGGGAAGTGACGGAGTTGCCGTCCCTGACAGTGTTCAAGAAATGTGTAGATGAGGCACTTAGGGACATGGTTTAGCAGGCATGGTGTTGAAGGCCTCATGGTTGGACTTGATGATCTTGAAGGACTTTTCCAACCATAATGATTCTATGATTCTATGACCTGACTTTGTGTTTGTATGCTCTGCTGAATTTCAGCCTGTACAATTCTAGTTTCAAGGTTTCCAGTTGGATTTATATATACCACATGCTCAAACCTTAAGGACAAGAAATTTGACTGATACAGAAGTAGAATTCACTGCACTCATGAATCTCTGACAGAGAGTCTCTGAGAGCCCAAGACTGAACCAAGCATTGAGTAGTGATCAGTCAAACTCTCTGAAAGGAAAAAAATAAGAGGAAAAAAAAATATTGCAAAGTGTGTCCATTGTATTATAATGCTCTCTCTCTCTATATATATATATTTAAAACAACTTTAAGTCAATCAAGCTATACATAATAACAAGGAGAAAAGAACTCAGTTTTTGTCTTGGTATCCTTCTGTAACACCCTGTTTGAATTCAGGCTAGGATGAGCATCTTATTTATAATCTGCTACACTGATGTGACTTTATTTTTTTTGCTGAGATTACAGCCAGACATTTTACTATTGGTATTTGGAGAAGCCTTCTCAGATGCCACTTGAGCACTACTTTCATTTCCTCCTCAGCCCACAGGAATCTCCCTAAGTTCCCTCACATGGTTTGAAAGGCCTTTCTAGCTGCTGCACACTCTCAGTGCTTTCTTGTGTGAGAAATGTGGCACTGCTTAAGTGCATTTGTCTCCTTTCGGTGCTTACCTGTTCTTCATACCTGCTACTGAATCCAAACCTGATATTGAATCCCGCTGCCCAAGCTATTGCCTTTCCTGCTTTCTGGCATGTGCTCCTCGTCCTGCAGAGACTTCTCGGAAATGTTCAGTGAAGTGAAGGGGATGTTGAGGAGGTGCTAACTGCATTCCCGCCATTGACAAGCTCTGAACTCACGTAGAGTGCTGGTGTCATGTGTTCTGAATTGGACTTCAAAGTTCCTTTGTGGCTTCACTCTTTACAATACTGAACCATTTCCTTTGCTGAAATAAGTGTCTAATTTCAGGGTCTACAAATAAACTTCTGATCCTGCTCAGTTATGTTCACAAGTAACTGACGACATTATCAATTTTTCTACTCATTTTCAAAGGGTCTCACATCACCTGCCTCTTAAAAGCTCCTGTACCTACATTTTTCAAGCATTATTAGCTGCACATGCACTTGATCGACTCAAAGGTCTATAGCTAACTGTTGATATCTAGCTAGCAGGGAATATGCTAGCTGCATGGTAAGGCTTTCTGAAAATGTAGACTCACAATTTTAATGGTACAGTGACTTGTAGTTGTCTGATTATCATCTGATCTAATTAGGATAGCAAATAAATACTGTAATAACTTTATAGTTGAAACAGAATGTTGTATATCTGCATCCTAGATTTCATTGAGGTTATAAGCAAGTTCCGTAGAAGGGGAACAGAAATAAATAGAAATGTTCTAGGGTATTGAAACATTCTTAACAAGTGCACTAAATTCTTATTTCAACTATTACATTTAGGTTAGAAATAAGAGACTTCAAAACTAAAATAGTGCTTATCAAAATCTGAGAGGTCTTTCTAAAATCCCAGTCTACATAAGAAAAACTGCTCTCATTTGATCAAACAAATGATTTTAAATGGATGTTAACTGTACAGAGCCCTCATGAAGACTCAAGATCAATTTACAGCAGGATGCTCTCTTCTTTGCCTTCAGTTGCTTAAGATTGTTTTCAATGGCACAGAAAGAGGCCAGTTTGTAAAGTGTGTAAGACTGTCCAAATGGTTGAGGTGTAAAGGTCTTATTTTAAGACTTGATTTCAGCTACACTGATGCATCTTTCAAATTCTGTTTGTTAAGATACTATTAATTATGCCTGCCTATGGCAAAAATCTTGGAAATGATGAGAAAAAAACTTTGTATGTCTTCAATAATAGCTTTTCCTTGAAAGGATTGAAGAGTCTGTAGAGGAAGATGGCGCCTATGGTCTGCAGAGTTTTCAGATAGCTTGGGTTCGTAATAAAGGGAATCCTTGTAACATCTCAGACATTGCAGAAGAACAAATTGATGTTTCTCTGATCTCTTTTCTTCATTTGAATACAATGGCATTTTATAGCCAGAAGTTTAGTCAATTCTTTTAATTAATTATCTTCTCATGTCTTCTGATACAGATTGTTAGAAGCTTCTATCAGACCCCAGGGATATACGTGGTCTTCATTGAAACAGGATATAAGTTTTGTAGAACACTGCAGAAATGTAGGGGTAAAGAAGCACAGCATGAAATGATGATCTCTGCAGATCTCAAAATGCATTTTAATCTTTCTATGAGCATCAAGAGTAGTGTGTCAAGCCACATTTGTACATTGTTCTTAAGGTGTTAAGATCTGCACCTTGTAGACCTTCAGCATCATGGTCTTATACACTTGTTGCTGTGCAAAGATGCAGTAATGGATAGCCATTCTTGCAGATGCTTACTGCGTAAGTGAGGGAAACATACAAAGCAAGAGAAAAGGAGAATTATCTTTAAGAGATTTGTTTAGATTTCTCTTCCAAAACACATAATCTGCTTGTCATATGGAAGAGAAACTTCTGTGATCTAGTGAATCCCAGACGTCTCACCTACTTACATACCAAACGTGTGTAAGTAGGTACCTTATTTTAGTATTCTTTATGGAAAAAATGAAGTGATCCAGATGAAGACCATGTGAGAACTCCATTTAACAAATTCTAGTTTAATTTGTCTCTTTCAGAGTTGCATTAATCATGTTTAAGGTTTTGGCCCTGATTTTCTCCTTAGAAGTAGGTAATGCTTATTAGGTTTAAAGAGCTTAAGTTAAGCATAATGGAACATGACAGTCCCATTGCACTGAATTCCATATTGCTTGAACTCCTTATTTCAAGAAATTTTTAAGTCTTTTTAGATGCCTTTGTGAAACAAGAATTTACCTATTTGTGAATAAGAGTTTTGAAAAGGTATAAGGTGAAAGCCAAAATCTGCATGAAACCTGGACTTCAGATAGAGAATTCGGTGTTGTGGAAATTTGATATTTCAGAATGCAACATCTGAATTTGTGCACATGCATTTTTGAACTGGAATACTTTTTTGAAATGAAGCTGTAATGCATGATTAAAATTCAGAACCAATACTCAAGAAAAGTCAGTTTTTGAAATAAATATAGGATTTTCTGTTCTACAAAACAAATATGAATTCATTCTTCTTCCTCTTTGTGGTTTAGTGTAGTCTTTCAAAAAACAGCTAATGATTTTACTTAATATTATAACTTAGTTCTTTCTGTAATGATCACAATCATTTTCTCCATGTAGAAAAAACAACCTTTTTCTTCTGTGACTATAACATTGTTCAACTACTAGAAACACTGATGATTGTATCAATGACATATCTGTCCCATTGCTGTACCTTGTTTGGATGTTCAGGAGTGTTAGGTTACCAATTCCCTACAAAAGGCCAACATAACTTGCCTGTCAGCACAATTCCTTTTCTTCAGATATTTCTTTTGCTTCACAAAGTGCAGGGATAGCTTCATGATACACCAACACCTCATCTACTGTGCAGAGGGATTAGAGCAATAGTCATCCTGGAAACAAAATGGCTCACTTGTGATGTTGGCTTTGTTTTTGAGCTAAGAGTATGTCATGGAGATATTCCATTTGCTGTCAACCCTACTCACTTCTGGTGATGAGGGGACATCAGGCAGCTGCTGATTAGCCCTGCAAGTCTCCACTAATCTGCCAATACTAGAGCTATCCTAAAATATTTTGAGCAGGCAAGTATTGAATAGCAAACAAAAACATCTTGTAAATGAGAAAGTGTGTTTGTCCCTGGTGTGTAATTAAGCTTGTGCGATTTAGCTTAGGGCTGGCACCTGTGGAAACAATGACTGAGCCAATGAATGTTTTTTAATGGACCGTTTTGTCTTACCTGTGGGTAACACCTCTCTATATCTCTTTCATTATTATTCTAGGTGTCCCACTCCGGGGTGTGATGGCTCTGGACATATTACTGGAAACTATGCTTCACATCGAAGGTACGTAGAGAGATGTTTTCCTTCTTTAAATCAAACAGTTGATGGACTAAAAAGGGCCTCAACAGATCTGCCTCCCTCTCTCAGCACTGAGGCAAGGCCAAGCTCTGTATGCAGACACGTGTTGGTCTAACTTGTTTCACATACCTGTAAAGAAGAACATTCTTGAGTTTCAGCCTAGCTCAAAACTGAAATGCGTAGGAAAATTTTTGCTATTATCTAGCAAAATCTTTGTAGCAAATTTATCCGTTTTTCTCCCTTCTCTGTTATCCCAGGAAAGCACTTCTGTGCTTCAAATAAGCTTCAGATACTTTACACCGTGAGTTACTTACCTAGTCTCCCTCAGCCTTACTTTTATCCAGACTAAAATCCCATTCCTGCAGCTTTTCTTCACAAATTATGTTTCCTGATTATTCTTGTCCATCCTTTGTGGACTGTCTCCACATTTCTTAAAGGAAGATTCACACTTACTAATGAGGATATTCTTGGTAACCCTAAAGTAAATTCCTATGGTACTACTATAGGGGTAGTGTTACAAATACCGAGTAATTAGCAAATGCCCTTGTGACTATGTGAGAATTAAAAATCAGTAAAGAAGAACTGTGCTGTACTTTTAAATAACTCTCGACTGCGTAGAGTAAGTTTAGGAGGGTAGCCCACCTCTGTTTTGGTAGTAAAGGCTCTTTATTCCCAAGCATATTCATCTTCTTGAACTTGGATGTTTGCTTGCTTCACCAAGTCCCTGTAGGTTTACAACTGACTTTAATCAATACTCAATTCAGTATTGACTTAAAAAATTCACAGTTTAAGTGTATTCCTCATAAGAGACAGAAACAGCTTAAAGTCAAAACATAAACAAAATGTAAACATGGAGAATCTGCTATGTACCGTAAAAAATACATATCACTATCAATTAACTTTTCTCTAAAGCACAATGAAATCTCAAAGGTACAAATAATATTAGAAAGGAAAAAAAGATGAAAGCTTTAAAAGCACTTTCATAATACAGGTGATTAAATCACGCTTTCAGGTGAGTAAGGGTTAAATTTACAACTACATTTAACTATGTATATTTAACATGGATTTATCAGCTCACATTTCTACCATCACAGGGAGTCCAACCACAATATGCTTGGTGCAGATATGCCTGAACTTTGCTATTTCAGATATATCTTCATGCATTTGGTAATCTGTTTAACCAGGAGAGAGCAGGTGCAGTACAATATAGTACAGAAGACAAAATGTACAAATGAAAAAAAAGCCTAAAAGCTAGCAAGGTTAGCAGGGAAATGTCATTTCATATCTGCTCTGTTTTTAAATTCTTTCTCTGGACATTGCATACTGACCACTGTAGGACTGGGTCATGAGCTGCAGGATATTATCAAGATTTATCTGTAAATGTTGATATTACAAAAGCATAGAGTAGTTGAGGTTGGAAGGGAGCTTTAGAGATTGTCTAGTCCAACATCCGTGCTCAACCAGAGTCACCTAGAGCACTTTGCCCAGGACTGCGTCCAGAAGGCTTTGAAGTATCTCCAAGGATTGAGACTCCACAGCCAATCTGTGCAGTCGATTTCAGTGCTCTGTCACCCTCACAGTGAAGTTTTCTACTTAGGTTCAGACAGAATTTCCTGTATTTCAGATTCTGTCCTTTCCCCCTCGTCCTGTTACTTGGGCACCACTGAAAAGGGTCTTGTATACCAAGATACCCCAATCCTTCTTTTTACAGGTGCTTTCCAGTAAGTCAGCCCTAACCTGTACTGATGCATGAGGTTATTCCTCCCTTTGGGCAGGACTCTTCACTTCCTTCCCTGTACTGAACTTCTTGAGGTTCCTCTGCCCCACTCTCCAGCCCGACAAGGTCCCTTTGAATGGCAGCGCTGCCCTCTGGTGTGTCAGGTACCCCTTCCAGGTTTTTATCAGCAGCAAACTGATTGAGTCTCTGCCTCTTTCTCACTCTGCCTCAACATGCAGGTCATTGATGAAGAAGTTGAACAGTGTTGACCCTTGGGGTACACTGCTAGCTACAGACCTCTGCCTGGACTTTGCACTGCTCATCACAAGCCTCTGAGCTCTGCTATTCAGCGAGCTTTCAATTCACTTTGCTCTTACATTCTTGCTGGACCATGTTTTTGTTTGTTTAACCAGAATGCTTAGTATATATAAAGATATTAAAAGTAATACTACAGAATTAGCTGATCTGGAATTTGTCCAGTCCTCTGGGATTAACATAGTTAACCTTTTGAAAGATGCCACCGTGTCCACATTGGCAATGTACCTTCTCTTCCCTTTCCCAAGGCCTCTGGCAGCACCGTGTCCTTTGTTGCCTGCAGACGCACTGACACAAAGCCGGACAAGGGTAGCACCTCCTTCATATAAAGTCCCTGATGTTCACATTTACCCTGAGCAGGCCCAGCACTACACAGTTTATGATTTCTGCCAAAACCATTATCTGAGCTGGTAACACCCGCAAAATATGTGCTGTTTAAAAAGCAGTAAACTCACAGGCTAAATCTAGAAGAACTGTTAAATATGACAGACCCCCAGTATGTCTACAGTTAACATTTTTAATCCCCACATGGAACATTTGCATTGCTTTTCCTCTATTTGTATCTGAGTTAGCATTTTGGTTTTATATTCGGTACAATCACAGCTCTCCCAGTTTCAGAAGCACAGGAGTGACAAACTTCTCCCTTAAATGAATGCCAAAATGTCTAGGTATCATGTGCATTTAAAATGTCTACTCAACAGCAAACATACGTGAAGCCAGATTTAGCCCTGCCTTAACTCTGTGCAGTTACATGTTGCTGTTCAATGTATGTAAGTAGTTATATCAGCCTATACCGTTTGTTTGTGGTCATTTATCTTCATATATGAGGAACTAAACTGATATAAAAAAGAAATAATATGTTTACTTTGTAGTAGCTTTTGATTATGATCAGATAAAAAATGAAAGGCTAATCCTTGACATGTTTTCTTAGAAAATCTGCTGTCACAGGAAAAATGAATTAATCATAACCTCAGAAATTGCCTGTTTTCAATGTCTGCTTAGAGAATCTGAAAGGTTTTAGAATTTGCTAACAAATTATTGCGCCAGAATAACTATTGCAAAAAGATGATGCATCAAAATATCAATAAGTAGGTGAAAATTGGATTGATTTAATATGGAGAAGGCATTAAATCATTAGGCAAGACAGAAATTCTTCATTCGGATTTTGTTATGAAAATGCCATCATCTACAAATGCCAACATGTACAAACATTTGTACACCTACTAAAAGTATTGCTTTCTGAGGCATTCCTATTAACTATTTAGTTTTCAGATGCAAAACCTGATTGCTGTCCCACAGGGAGTTTCATGTCTGTAAGTCCAGCCCCCTCCACTCTTTTTCACTTGCAATCCAGATTGTGCAAGACAAGGGACCCACTGGTTCCCAAACAGCCTGCTTGCCCCAGAGCCTGCTTCCTCTTATTCAAAACCTCCAGACTCTTTTCCTGCCTCTGCGTTCATACAAATGATGAGAGTGTTATTTTCAAAGACATTTTCAGTTTTCTAAGTGGCATTGGTTTTTGGAGATTCAGTTTATGCACAAGGAAATGCAATACTGTGGTGTGCACTCCACAAGATTGGATAAAAAACAGCTTTCTTTAAAAAATAAAATAATAGGCTACATTTATACTAGGAAGTAAAAGGGGACCAGAGCACAGGCCCAAGCACTATAGTGCAGTTGCACTGAAGTTGGTCTTGCATAAAGAGGAGGGATCAAAGACCCTTCTATGTACTGTTATAAGTATAGCTATAATGTCATCTCATTGAAAGTTGCCTGGTAATATATCATGTCCCAATATCAAGTGCCATCACAGCTCCTCTTTTAATTGATTTGTTTATGACTTTACGGCATGTCATCTCTCTTTTTGTCTGTGCTTTATTTTTTGTTTATTAGCACAGATTTCTATTTGTGATTGCATCTCCCTTTTCTCTACAGTCTTTCCTCATAGTTCTTCTCATAGTCTTCTCTGGTCCTGACGAGACAAAAAAACTGGAAATGCTGCTACCCACTGTTTCTCTCTCTTATTCCTGATGACAGAAGCTAGTATACAGTATTGAAGCATTCAGCATTATTTTCACCGTGCTGAAAATAAAAAATTAATCTTGTATTTTGTGTTCTTGCTCTGAGCAATTCTTCTTTGGGAACAATATTTTGTCTCTCATGTCAGTACTTTTAAAGGTGTTGTTCTATTGCTGCATTTCTTTTTTTTTATGTCCACATGTTAAGGTGGAAATAACATTTAAATTGAAGACAAAGCATAATTTTTTCCATAAATATATTTGTGTCCTTGACAGAGATAGCAACTACTTAAAAAAAGAATCCCTTCTTATCTGTGAATATCTATTAAAGTCATTGTCAAGTCTACTAAATGGTTACTAAATGGTTTCAATGATAAGTTCACGTAAAGGGCAATATGAGTTTATAAGATCCTGGGATGGCTGGGTCTTTCCATCTTGTACAGTAAAAGCTACATTCTCAGCATCTAGCTAAATATAGCATTGTTTAGCTCCCAAATGTAACTTAGTCTTTTTTGCCTGGGTGAATTCTAAATACAAAAACTCTTTCTCGGGAAGGCACTGCACAGCTATTCCCAGTTTTCATTCAGCAGTGCTATAGGATCCTTGTGTGACATTTCAGAAGGTTTGATGGTGGTTTCCATTCCCCCCCCTAGAGAATCCTAAGCATTGCCAAGGCTTCCAAAGCATCCTCCTGTTTTCTTCTGCCGATTCCTCATTCCCTCACAGACGTACACAGGACGTGCCATCTTCCTGGCTCCTGTTCCTATTGAAGCCCATCACTGCTGCTGCTGAGTCAGCTGGCGGGATTAATAGGCAGAAAGTTTCAGAGCTGCTTCCCTGGCTCCTCTGGGACAGCCTGTGCGTGTGGATGCTGCAGCACTTCAGTCCTGTCCTGCTCGCGCCAGCTGAGATGCTTGGATTCCCCCTTGCGGTCGTACATTGCCAACTGTCTTTAATTCTTTAAATCACTTGAGCTTTAATTTGGGAACGCAGACAGGAATACCTGGCTTGCTCATTTTTCGTATGGAAAGGGTGTTCCTTGTAAACTGTACCTGAGAATGAGAGATTGCATTTTAAAGCTTTTTCTTTTGCTCAGTCTTTCAGGCTGTCCACGAGCAAAGAAAAGTGGAATCAGGATAGCACAAAGTAAGGAAGACAAAGAAGATCAAGAGCCAATTAGGTGAGAAAAAATCTTGTTAAACGGCCTTCAAGCTTTTAATAAGGTCATATATATATGTATATATATATCCAAATTTATTAAGAAATGGACTTTACTGTATTACAGTTATCCAAGAGCAAAGATAGAGATGGTTTGTATATAGTCTTCTTTGAATCAACAGAATAGCATAGCTTAAATTAAATACATAGTTCTCTAAATACAAAGGAAATCTGCACTGGCCACATTGGCCTCAGCGTCTGAATAAATCAAAGATCTATGCTGATTTGTTCTGGCTAAGGATCTGGTCTTGTGTAATTTAGGAACAATGACAGGTGTCTTTTTCACATGAAATTCAAAAACTGCTTAAATCCTTTTCTCCTAAATACCCTACAAAGTGGTTGCATACCAATGACAAATTGATTATCAGTCTAAGAATACTGCTAAAAACATATTGCTTAGACAGTTGTTTGCAAAAAGACGAATAGATGCTTACCTCTTTGCTGCTTCTCTTAAGGTAGTCTGATATCAGTCCTTGCTGCCCTTCGCAGATGTAGCAACTGCTCAGGACTGCATCCTCAGATCCTCACTGTAGAGTTGCAGCAATATTTTAGTGTAGGGCAAACAGTGACATTACCTGCCTTGTTTTGACATGTGTGTAGCATCACGCTGCAAGAACACCATTTCTAGGGGAAAATATTTCACTTTGAAGATGCCATTGTGCTCCTTCTAACCCTGATTTTTTTTTTTTATTGTAAGTGAGCATGTGGGAACTCCTCAGTAAAGATAAACATCAGATGAATATGGAAATGCTTTCATTGAACTTTCTAGGCTGTAGCACATAATTTGTTATAAGCACTGTCATTCAGAGAGTGGCAAAAGGTGCTCACTGTTCTATAGGTGTTCCTAATATTTAATATGGCAATACCCTTTCATTTTAGAAAAGTATCACTTTTTACTCCACTCTGTTTCTGTGTAACATGTGCATCTTTAGATTCCCTACATGGGCTTAAAATGTACCAAGTATTATCCTAAGTAGGATTTTATGCTTATAGAGTCTTACGGGCAATTTCCCTACTGCGTGAATCTTAGTAGCCAGCATTTCAATCCTGTGTGATATTCATTGTAATTAATACCTGCATTTCAAACCTGTATCTCACTGCTTCTGTTGCAATTGCACCGTAGCAACAGCTGTAACTGTCTACTGGTTAACATCTTTATGGTTTATCAAAGAACTTTTTTTTTGTTTGTTTCATAAAAACACAGTTTTGTTTGTAACATTACCCTTAAAGGGCATCTTAATTATTTTTAAGACCACAGTGCATGATTGTTCTTTTCTTTTCATGTCGGGTTTATTTTGACTTTGTTGTAGAGGCTACCAGGTATATGATGGCAAGACAATAAAGTTTATCTCATCTATCTGCTATCCAGATGTCCAGTTCCTGGTTGTGATGGTCAGGGTCATATAACTGGAAAATATGCATCCCATCGCAGTGCATCAGGGTGTCCTCTAGCTGCCAAAAGGCAAAAGGACGGATACCTAAATGGCTCACAGTTCTCTTGGAAGTCAGTGAAGACGGAAGGAATGTCATGTCCAACTCCAGGATGTGACGGCTCAGGACATGTCAGTGGTAGTTTTCTTACTCATCGTAGGTGAGTAACTGTGGCTTATATTCTTTCATTAAGATTATTAATTTCATTTAGATGAATATGATTTGAAATACAGCTTTTGTCTGCTGCCTTTGACTTTCATTTTCTCATTGACAAATGATCTTCCTATCTATGTCTATAGATAACTGCTGATCAAGTCTCTTGGGTTTTTAGGTTCAAACTCTCTCAGATAGAAACCTACATTTTGTACCTATAATATACAGAAAATTGTAAGATATAAAGTATGTCTAACAGCAACTGTAAATCTGCTGCTGCCTTTCTGAGTGACTGTGGACAAATTTCTTTAGGATACACTTTGTGACACATATCTGAATCTGCCTGATATTTAGAAATGCTGAAGACTATTGGTTCCCAAATATCAGAGCATGGAACTAAAGCAATTAAGGAACTAATTGCATAAAAATGAAGTATTTGAACTTATTTGGTAATGAAAATGTTCACTCTACAGTAAAAATAGATTACAGGAAAAAAGAGTAAAAATAATGAAATAAAAATATTTAGCAAAAGTAATACGAAGTTCATTTTTTAAAAAACTTAACAAATTTAGAGAAATTTCAGTGATGAAATATTTCATAATATTTTTTAAGAAACTAAGGAAGAGAAGCAGGTGACCTGTCTGTTAGGGATAATTCTTGTTCTCATTTTAGATGTTAAACAACAAGTAAGGAAGGGTGTTGTAGATAGGAACCTCACTATGACCATGGATATAATGCCAGGGCAAGTCTGTTCTTTTATGATATAATCACTAACTTAGAACTATTACTTTAAGTATGCTCAGCAGATAAGCCTAATCTGTCATCTTTCTCTGGGCAGACCTTAGTGGAACTTCTGTACATTTGAGTTAACTAAACCAGTCTGATCTTGTTTTGCAGGCAGCTCTAGCTACAGAGATGAAAAGTTTGTTTATAACTGTTTCTTTTGATTCTTTCTTTGACAGTCCTTTGTAATTCAAAAGCCTTAATATCCCGAGGAAACGTCTAAAGCCTAAGGATTGCATACCTAAAATCAACAGAAAGATCCACAAAAGTCCATTAGCCTCTCCAGACTTTGTGCACATAGCCACTATTTATTGTTTAAGTTAGGAGTGGTCTTTTTACTCAGTGTTTGTATGGTACCTACCGTGAAGGGATTGCGGTCCGTGACCCATGGACCTAAGTGGTCCGACGCATTACACAGCCTCCTATTCCCACATGCTTTAAGGACGGGCACACACAAAAGCCATGTAATATCTGGCCATCTGGACTGATATTCGTATGTGAATTTAGGTGCCTGACTTTCAAAAAAATGCCAGTTTTAACTCCTGTATTTCAGCATAGTTTTCTTCTACTAAATCTTGTAACATCTACTTTACTTGGATAGATTTGCCACTTTTTTTTTCTTTCTTTTTTTTTCTTTTGTGCTGAAGGTATAGAAGTATGTTATTGAGCAACCTTCCAGCCATGTGCTTTCTTGAGGTCCATTATCCTGAGCAGACACTTAGGCAGGTAAAAGTTTAGGTCTTATAATACTAATTGTTGGGCAAAAAAGTACGTTGTTAGAGGAGAGCAGCAGAAGACTAAAGTTTGTGCAAAAACATTGGCTGAAATAGACTGATCTCAGTTAGTGCCAATAATCTAAGCCATTGTGAGCAAGTTTGAATTTCTTAAAGCTTCCATAAGATGTGGCAATATTAGTAACAATTAGTATTATTTTGAAACTATGATTCATTCCTGTATAATTGTTAAGATACTACTCAAAGGGCTTTGTTCAGTTGCCTGTAGAAATGCATCTGAAGATATTTATAATGTGTTTGGTAACTTGCCTAGTTACCTCCAGCTGCTGCTCTGAAAGATACAGACCTACGGTAGGTCATATTTGCCTGCCTTGGTTATACTTGTTTGGTTCTTTAGGGTATCTCAAGTGACATTGCACGTGGACAACTGAATCAAACTCTAAGAACAGGATTGAGCTTTAGAATGATTTACCTACTTCACAAAACTTCTTGTGGTGAACAGATCTGGATTATTCAGTTCACCCACAGGTAGACACCTGCCTTTGGTCAAAATTATTGGACCCTACATGCCACTGAGTGTGTGAATGCAGACAGGGATGCCACTGCCTATACGTAGGTGCTTTACACTATTTGAAATGTTCTTGAAGCACTCAAGATGTCCATACTGGACTGTTGAAAATGACTTAAGATCTTTGAGACACTCCCATTCTTTTATTATGACAGCTCAGGGCTATAAAGAATATGCAAGGGCATCTGAAACAGTCCTGAGCACCTGAAATGCACGTGCCCCGAAGCGCCAGTAGTTCCACAGGAGCTTAGCGCACAGCTCATGTGCAAACATGCATGGTGTTCACATGTTACATGTCTTATCTGGAGCTGAATCCCACCTAAGTTAAAGACTATGCATTTCCTGCCTAAGGATGGAATATCCTCTGATTTTTAGTGTATCCTTTTTAGTAGGCCATGAGGCCATGGTTTCATTCTCTACCTCTAAAGTTTTAATCTGCGGCTATACGTCTGTAATTCTCAAACACAGCCTCCTGAAGCAAAGCTGTGGTGTGCAAGTTATACCTTGAGAGCCAATTTATGTCACAGGTATCACTGTGTTCACCATTCATGGGGAGAAATTAGGGCTGTGGCTGTGAGCTGGGTCACTAAGATCTCCTAGTGCAGTATTTTCACTTTTACCAGTGCAGCTCAGTTCTTTGCTGATGAGTGATTTTTTTCATCCTGATAAATATATTTCTATATCAGCAGAGCTCTCTAAGCACATATAGATGCTTAACCTGCATAGAGTCCTTAACAAGTTACTGGAGATTTCATTTTCTACTATTTGCAGACAGCTGCTAATGCACTAGTATCTAAGCAGTTTTAATACTCTTCATGCAACACTGAAATTGCAACACTTTTCAATTTGCCTCAAAAACACTGCCCAATAGACTGCCTTGTAAAAATGAGGCCAACAGTTCCTTTAATTTAAAATAAAAAGTTTAAGGTCTTTGTTGCAATGAATCCTCAGATTTGCTAAGACATGTTATATATATGATGTAATTCAATTGATATCAATGGATCCTTGAGATGATCCACAAGTGCTGGTAAATCTAGTTTGAACTGGTATTATGTATTCTAAGTTTAAATATATGTGTATTTGTACATACATGTTTCTGAAGTAGAAATCAGCAGTATAAAGTGGAAGTGCTAGAAAACAGTCGCAAATTTTAGTAAGTAAATTTTCATTCTGACTGTATAAACAAAGACAGCAAGAAAGGGTTCTGATTATTTAATGTTCTCCATGTCTATCTGTAGAAATTCCAATAAATATTTTTATTTTGTTGAGGAAATTCTGTGTATGAAAGACAGACAAAGAGGGTTATCAGGAGAGACTTACAGAAGAGAATTAAGAGTCCCATGCATCAAAAAAGGAGTCTGTGTCAGGAGGAAAGGCCGGTGTGAAATAAAGTGACTTACTAGCAATATAAAAATGAATTGGAAGGAGCATAAGCAGGCAGTCAGTAATAAGTATATGAAATAGGTTACAGTGAAATGTAAATTGGTTCTTAGGTTTTTTCTCTTATGTTCTTTCTCTCAAATTTTGTTCTTGAATAGGCTCTTACATCTTCTTATTTGATATAAAAAGATTTTTCTGGACATCATTGCTAATACTATGTGGATTTTCCCAGAACAGATCTGGATCCAGCAGCTCTGCTCCTAAGTACAGTAGAGAAAATGTGCTTGTGTTGACTTCAGAAAAACTTGCATCCCTAAATGCCTTCCTAGATATAGCATAATGTTCCTGCCCCAACTCCTTCTCCACTTGTATTTAAATCAGTATTTACCCACTTCAGACAGAATCATAGAATCACAGAATGCTTAAGGTTGGAAGGGACCTCTAGAGATCATCTAGTCCAACCCCCCTGCACACACAGGGTCACCTACAGCATGTGGCTCAGGACTGCGTCCAAGCGGGTTTGGAAGATCTCCAGACAAGGAGACTCCACAACCTCCCTGGGCAGCCTGTTCCAGGGCTCTGTCACCCTCACTGTCAATAAATT